>JAXIVD010001806.1:72500-74385 GCA_036785275.1 Cancer borealis
CCCCCCCACCTTCTCCCTACCTGCCCCCCTGGACCACTTTGCTCCCAAAATCTTACCCCTCAGCAATTTCAATTTTGCGATTGATTATGAATTATTAAATGCAAGGGTGAGTAGGGGGGCAGAGAGAGAGAGAGAGAGAGAGAGAGAGAGAGAGGAGAGAGAGAGGAGAGGAGAGAGAGAGAGAGAGGAGAGAGAGAGAGAGAGAGAGAGAGAGAGTTAAAGGTAATTAATATAACTATTTCATGATGAACTGAATTGGTCTGGTGAAGTGTTGGGGATTCTACGGTGACGGTAGTTAGAGGAAGAAAGGAGAGGAAAGAAGAAAGGAGAGGAAGGAAGGAAGGAAGGAAGGAAGGAAGGAAGGAAGGAAGGAAGGAAGGAAGGAAGGGGGAAAGGAGGAGGGAAGGAGAGGCGTATAAGGAGGGAGGGAAGAAAGAAGAGAAGAGGAAGAGTAGATAACAATGGGGGAAGGAGAGAAGCAAGGAAGGAAGCTAGGAAGAAGGGAGGGAAGGAGGGAAGTAAGCGAGGATATAAAAAAAGGAAGGAATGAAGGCAAGAGAAGAGATAACGTAATTAACATGAGGGCAAGTAAGGAAGGAAGCTAGAAAGAAAGAAAGAAAGAAAGAAAGAAAGAAAAGAAAGATAAGGAAAGAAGAAAGAAGGAGGAAGGAAGAGAAGGAACGAAGAAAGGAAGGAGGAAGGAAGGAAGGAAAGAAAGAAAGAAAGAAAGAAGAAAGAAAGAAAGAAGGAAGGAAGGAAGGAAGGAAGGAAGGAAGGAAGGAAGGAAGGATAAGAAAGTGAAGTAAGAAGAGCGTCAGGGATAGACTCAGGTCAGATAGGGTTAGGAAAAGCCTCAAAGGACGTATATATAATAGTGAGTTAGACAGGAGAGAGAGAGGGAGGGAGGGGAGGAGGAGGGAGGAAAAGAGATAGGAGGAAGGCGAAAGGGTGAGAAGATGCATCATGAATAAGACCGAAACAGAGAGAGAGAGAGAGAGAGAGAGAGAGAGAGAGAGAGAGAGAGAGAGAAGAGAGAGGAGGAGAGAGAGAAGGAGAGAGAGAGAGGAGGTGAGAGAGAGAAGAGAGGAGAGAGAAGAGAGAGAGAGGAGAGAGAGAGAGAGAAGGAGAGAGAGAGAGAGGAGAGAGGAGAGAGAGAGAGAGAGAGAGAGAGGAGAGAGAGCACACCAGCAGCAGCCGCGGGCACGACCATTTTTGCCTCCGGGGGGTGGGTGGGGGAGTGTGGGGGGAAGGGGGCGTGGTGGCGGTGTGTGGTTTGTTTGCTTCCCCAGCATACGGGATGAGAGGGCAACCAGCTTTCAACCGGCTAATTAACAGATTGCCTGCTTATAAAATAATTACACTCCTCCTCCTCCTCCTCCTCTTCCTCTTGCATCGAGCACGAGAGGAAGCGGAGCACAGGGGAAAAAGTGGAGGCTGGGTAGGAGGAAGAGGAAAGTAAATGTACATCAAGAGTGGAAGACTTAGTAAAAATGTACTGATGGAGGAGGAGGAGGAGGAGGAGGAGGAGGATGGAGGAGGGAGGGGAGGGAGGAGGAGGGGAGGAGGAGGAGGAGGAGGCGTTGCAAGGGAAGAAACTATTATACAATCACTACTATTATTATTAAATAAGAATAATGACTCCTGCTTTTCCTTGGTCCTTCTCCCTTTTATTTCTCCTCCTTCCTATCATTATCCTATGTTCCCCCCTCTTCCTGATGTTCGTTAAGTATGTACAAGCGCGCGTACACACACACACACACACACACACACACACACACACACACACACACACACACACACACACACACACACACATTTTTACCCGTCATCTTTCCCCTCCCCCCCCAAAGAGTATATATTTATTCTAATTATCCCCTTGTACCAC
>JAXIVD010001807.1:0-5000 GCA_036785275.1 Cancer borealis
CTCAGCCACCCGACACCTCCACCACCACCTCTTCACGCCCCACCGACCCACCCTACTCACCATCTAGCACACCTGACACGGGTCATCCCTCCATCCTTCTGCCCCCCAACCACCACACGCGAAGCCTCATCCTTCACAACTGCAAAGGCCACACACACACCGACTCAATCCCCAGTACCACAGATGCCAAACCAACCCTCCTCTCCATCTGCCTACCAGTTCCTACAGGCGGAGCCGACTCGCCCTCCGCAAACACAAAACCATGCACACACCTCTCAAGCCGAAAGCAAGTTGGAGGAGGAAGTGAAAATCCTTCGACAGGAGATAAAACAACTAAAGGACTCGCAGACAGCTCTACAGAAGGAAAATCAAGAACTTCGACAACAAATGGCAACCTCTATGAAAAATATGGAAGCAGAAATGACAAGCATGAGAATCATGATGGCCCAAAGTATTCCAAAATATCACGGGAACAAAACCGAAGCAACAACAACACAGCGAGCCGTGTGGTGCGGTGGAGGACACTGTAGCCACCACGGCCAAAATTGCAGCCGAGACTCCAACACCGAAACCACCCAAGGAACATCATCAGAGCACGGGACAGAAAGTAGAGGAGATGGACACCTGCGACCAGACGGATCATCAAATAGACGGCCCGACACCGCCCCTTCAACCACCCAGGCCCCACCAAACATCAAAACAAACATGGATCACACAATATGGGAGACACAACACACATCACCCAGCTTGACTCCCACAAACACTGAGTGCTTACCCTGACAATTGTGTAAATGACAGCTAGAATGATTTCGCCTTATCATATCTGTACATATATCTTTATTATTACCGTGTATATAATTCATGAAAATGTATTCAATCAACAGCTATATAATGTTAAATGTTATTACTGCATAACTTATTACATTAACTAATATGTAACACAAATATAAATATAATAATCATATTTCTCTTGTAATGTAACTTGTATGTGCCAAGACAGGCCTAAGCCATTTATGTCTTTTTCACACCATAAAAATGTGAATAAAAGTACTGGATCTGAATCTGAATCTCTCTCTCTCTCTCTCTCTCTCTCTCTCTCTCTCTCTCTCCTCTCTCTCTCTCTCTCTCTCTCTCTCTCTCTCTCTCCCTCTCCCTCTCTCTCTCTCTCTCTCTCTCTCTCTCTCTCTCTCTCTCTCTCTCTCTCTCTCTCTCTCTCTCTCTCTCTCTCTCTCTCTCTCTCTCTTTCTGCCTCTCTCCTCCTCCCCCTCCTCCCTCTCCTTCTCTCCACATAGTAACAGAAATAACAAAAATATATAATATAGATGGCATAGTTTCGTAGCAACAAATAAATGAATGAATTAAGTTATTTACTTATTGATAAAATTATTACTGTTTTATAGAAATATTAATAAATAAATAGATAGACACATGAATTTTTTGAAGTAATAATATTTGTAGTAGTAATAGTAATAATTAATAATAGTAATAGTAATAATAATTGTGAAAATATTAATAGTATTATTAATAATAATATCAATAATAATAACGATAATAAGATAGTAATTGTGAAAATATTAATAGTATTATTAATAATAATATCAATAATAATAACGATAATAAGATAGTAATTGTATTTATAAATGTGATAATAATAATAACAACAATAATAATAATAATAATATAATAATAATAATAATAATAATAATAGTAATAATAATTGTATTAATATTAATAATAATAATAATAATAATATAAATAATAATAATGATAATAATAATAGTATTAGTATTAATAATTGTGATAATAATAATATTAATAATACTAATAATTGGGTTGTGGAGAAAGAAACACAATGTATACTGAGGTTTTATCCTGACCGGTTTCGTTAACAGCTTCTTCAGAGGAATGACCCCCATACGGCAAGTCCTGACCTTATATGCTGGATTGGTTTGTGTGTTCGTGTGTGTGTGTGTGTGTGTGTGTGTGTGTGTGTGTGTGTGTATGTGTGTGTGTGTGTGTGTGTGTTTTGTGTGTGTGTGCAAGAGATAAGGTAGTACAAAGTGCAAACTCTAATAATAATAACAATAATGAACAAACCATGGAAATACATGTGGATCTTCTGTTTATAAGGCAAAGCATACATTATTTGACTCTAGTGAAATTCACCATACAACATACCTGTTGACCACACCTGTGCCTTATAATCCGATAATTGTTACTCTCCCTTTCACTCCTCTCTCTCTCTCTCTCTCTCTCTCTCTCTCTCATCTCTCTCTCTCTCTCTCTTCTCTCTCTCTCTCTCTCTCTCTATCTCTCTCTCTCTCTCTCTCTCTCTCTCTCATCTCTCTCTCTCATCTCTCTCTCTCTCTCTCTCTCTCTCTCTCTCTCTCTCTCTCTCTCTCTCTCTCTCTCTCTCTCTCTCTCTCTCTCTCTCTCTCTCTCTCTCGTCTCTCCTTATATTTGTTTTTGTTTGTGTATGTGTGTGTGTGTGTGTGTGTGTGTCGATCTCCGGTAATTTTAGTCATTGGGTATTTTTAGTTTTTTCATTAGAATTCCCGCTGCGATCGGGCTCCATAATATGTCACCTGTTCTTTAATGTTGTTCTTATTTGTGGCTATGTATAGTGCCTCGATCGCCTTTCTTTCCTTTTTATCTTTGCCTTTTATTAGTGTTTTTACATTATCCCAATCAGGCAAGTGTCCTTTGTCATCCACATGATTCACTAGGGCGTTGGTTGTTCTGTGATGTCTGATGTCAGATTTATGTTCTTTTAGCCTGGTTGTTAGGCTTCTATCACATCCTTTGCACAGGATCTCGTATACTATACTATTTTCGTTCAATTCTCTGTTTTTTCTCTTTTTAATTATGTCACTGATTTTTAATCCACTATTTGTCACTATATTTATTTTTGTGTCGCGTAGGGCCTTGCTTAGGCTATCTATGATCCCTGAGTTTGGTCCAGTGATATAAATTATTTCCTCTTTTATTTGCCTTTTTCTTTCCATTATAATTTTGCCTTTTTCTTTTAACTTTTATATTAGTCCTCTCGGGTAAAGAACATAAATCTGACATCAGACATCACAGAACAACCAACGCCCTAGTGAATTATGTGGATGACAAAGGACACTTGCCTGATTGGGATAATGTAAAAACACTAATAAAAGGCAAAGATAAAAAGGAAAGAAAGGCGATCGAGGCACTATACATAGCCACAAATAATATGGGGGTTTTGTCCGTGGGGTTTTTGTCCGCTGGGGGTTTTGTCCGCTGGGGGTTTTGTCCGCGGGGGTTTTGTCCGCTGGGTTTTTTTTTCCGCGGGGGTTTTGTCCGCGGGAGTTTTGTCCGCTGGGGGTTTTGTCCGCGGGGGTTTTGTCCGCTGGGGGCTTTGTCCGCTGGGGGTTTTGTCCGCTGGGGTTTTTGTCCGCGGGGGTTTTGTCCGCTGGGGGTTTTTTCCGCGGGGGTTTTGTCCGCGGGGATTTTGTCCGCTGGGGGTTTTGTCCGCGGGGGTTTTATCCGCTGGGGTTTTGTCCTATGGGGGTTTTGTCCGCTGAGGGTTTTGTTTGCTGGGGGTTTTGTCCGCGGGGATATTTCCTATGGGAGTTTTGTCCGCGGGGGTTTTGTCCGCGGGGGTTTTGTCCGCTGGAGATTTTGTCCACGAGAGTTTTATCCGCTGGGGGTTTTGTCCGCTGGGGGTTTTGTCCGCGGGGGTTTTGTCCGCTGGAGATTTTGTCCACGAGAGTTTTATCCGATGGGGGTTTTGTCCGCTGGGGGTTTTGTCCGCGGGTTTTTTTTTTCCGCGGGGGTTTTGTCCGCGGGGGTTTTGTCCGCTGGGGGTTTTGTCCGCGGGGGTTTTATCCGCTGGGGGTTTTGTCTGCGGTGGTTTTGTCCGCGGGGGTTTTGTCCTATATGGGGGTTTTGTCCGCTGGGGGTTTTGTCCTACACCCCCCACACACACACACATACACACATACACACACACACACACACACACACACACACACACACACACACACACATAATAATAATAATAATAATAATAATAATAATAATCATGATAATAATAATAATAATAATAGTAATCATGATAATAATAATAATAATAATAATAATAATAATAATAATAATATAAATAATAATAATAATATTGATAATAATAATATTAATAATAATAATAATTTTATAATATTTTGAGTAATAATATTAATAATAAAAAATAAATAAATAAATAAAAATAGTAGTAATAATAATAATGATGATAATATTAAAAATAATAGTAATAATAATAAAAATAACAATAATAATGATAAAAATGATATTGTAAACATAATAATAATGATAATTATAATGATATTGGCAATAATATTATTAATAATAATTATAATGATTATATTAATGTTTTGAATAATAATAATAATAATAATAATAATAATAATAATGATAATAATGATGAAATAATAATAATGATTATAATATAAATACTACTACTACTACTACTAATAATAATAATAATAATAATAATAATAGTAATAATAATAATGATAAAAAATAATAATTATAAAAATAATTATATTAATAGTGATAAAATAAGTAATGATGATAATAATAATAATAATAATTCTAAAATTGGTAATAATAATAATATTAATGATGTTAATGATAACCTAATCAAATCTAAGCTAACCTACTACTACTACTACTATTACTACTACTATTACTATTACTACTACTCCTACTCCTACTTCTCATACTTCTACTACTCCTTCTCCTACTACTACTACTACTACTACTACTACTACTACTACTACTACTACTACGACTACTACTCCTATTACTATTACTCCTACTACTACTATTGTTAGTACTCTTAGTAATAGTAATAGTAGTAATAATAATAGTAGTAGTAGCAGTTATAGTAGTAGTAGTAGTAGTAGTAGTAGTAGTAGTAGTAGTAGTAGTAATAGTGGTAGTAGTAGTAGTAGTAGTAGTAGTAGTAGTAGTAG
>JAXIVD010001807.1:10000-20000 GCA_036785275.1 Cancer borealis
TGTCCCTCAAAGTCCTCGCCCAGCTGTTCCCGGGTGCAGTACCCGAGCCTGACGCGCTGTAGCAGCACGCCGTCCTCTCTGGGCTGTTACCGGGCGGCATCGAGGGGGAGGTAGTCCGTGGCGGCGGTGTACCAGGCCGCCTGCTTCTTGCTGGCCTCCAGCTCCCGGTGCCTCTGATGGGTGTGTTGGGCCGCGGCTCGCCTCGCCCGCGCCTTCACCTGCTGCCGGCTGGGCGGCACGTGCCTGGTGATGGTGGGGCCTGCGGCGGCTCGTTTGGCGGCCTCGTCAGCAGCCTCGTTGCCCCGAATCCCCACGTGGCTGGGAATCCAGTGCAGCCTGGCCCGCCTCCCCTGCGCGACCAGACTCTGCAGGCTGCCCAGTATGGAGGTGACGAGCCGCACGTTGTCGCTGTGGTGTGGCTGCTGCAGGACCTCCAGCGCGGCCAGGGAGTCTGTGTAGATGAACACCGTCGCCCCTGGTCGACGGAGGGCGTGCTCGAGGGCGTGGAGGATGGCTATCAACTCGGTCTGGAGGGAAGAGCAGTGGTCCGACGTCCTCCACGACAACTGCGTGCCCCCGGTGACGGCCGCGGCGCCCGACGTACCGTGCTCAGGATCCACAGAGCCGTCGGTGAAGTAAACAGCACCGCCCGGCTCCGTGATCTCCTCCATGGCCATGAAAGCGCACTGCTGCATCTCCTGGGGGATGCAGAGGGCCTTGCTGGCTGAAAGGGGTGTAGCGGTGAACTCCGCGACGGGTGGCTCCCATGGGGACGGGGCGCGGAAGGTGGGGGCGGGGACATCGGCCTCCTGCCACTGCCAGGGCCAACTTTCCATGCAGCCGAGGACGCTAACGGCCCGTGAGGTGTTGGCGAGCCATGGATTACCACGGAGGCACTCGTTGTCCTGTGCCACGATCATCCGGAGCCTCCGCTGCACGAGGCCCTCCGCGTCGCGGTGAAGGATCCGGGCCACCTGGCAGGTCGCGATGTAGTCCACCCTGGTGGCGAGGGGCACCAGTTTGGCCTCACTCTGCATCACGCAGGCGCTGCACCACCTTGGCGCCCCCAGCATGGTCCTCATCGCGCTGTTCTGCACTACCTCCAGCCGCGCCTGCTGGCTGGGGGAGAGCGAGGTGAGGACGGGTGCGCTGTAATCTACCAAGGAGCGCACCGCCTGCACGTAATACAAGCGCAGGACGTCGTAGGTGGCCCCCGCGCCAGGCCGCGTCATGACCCTCATGACATTCAGCCTGGCCTGCGTCCTTTCCCTCAGGTATGTGAGCTGCGTCGCGAAGGACAGTCGTGAGTCCAGGGTACTGGTAGCAGCCAGTCCAGGCCAGTCCGATGCCCTGGACGCTCAGCCGGTCGGCCGGAGTGGCTGCTCTAATGGCCATGGCTCGAGACTTCTCAGATGAGATTTTGAGGCCCAGCTCCTCGCACTTGGCCGTGATGAGGTCCAGCGCCCGCTGAGCCCCGCTGAGGTGGTTGCCCCGCCCGGTAACTACGAGAGCGAGGCTGTCCGCGTAGCTGAGCAACACGGTGCCCTCCTGGAAGGGGAGGTCAACCAGCTGCTCCATCAGCAGATTGAAAAGGAACGGGCTGAGGATGTCGCCCTGGGGCGTCCCGTTCTCGAGCTCGCGGAAGCTGGATTTGTGGCCCTGGAATTTAACCCGGGCGCGGCGGTGCTGGAGGTAGTCACGGAGCCAGGCGAGCAGTCTTCCTCGAACCCCCTTCCCCGCGAGGGCGGCGAGGATGGCGTGGCGGCTGGCCAGCTCGAACGCTTTCTCTAGGTCGAGGAAGACTGCGACTGTGGGGCGGTGGTTGACCCGCGTCAGGAGGGTGATGATGCTGTCCGCCGTGCTTAAACCGCGGGTGAAGCCAAACACGTTGGGGTGGAGGGCACCCACGCGCCACTGCAGGCGGGACAACACCATCCTCTCGGCGGTTTTGGCGGCGCAGCTGGTGAGGGAGATGGGCCTCAGCTTGGCGGGTTCCCGGGGCTTGGGGATTGGTTGGATGTCCGCCTCCTTCCACGCGTGAGGCAGGCGGCCCGCCAGCCAGGACTCATTGAGCAGGGACAGCAGCGCGGCGTCCCCGGCTGGCCCAACATGAGCCAGCATCGAGTACGTCACTCCGTCTGTCCTCGGGGCCGTGTCGCGTCCTTTCCTCCGTGTCCTGGCCAGTTCCTGGGGGGTGAAGGGCACGTCAACGGCGTCAGGTCCCTCGCAGGCGTCCCTCACCGCCTCGTCGCGGAGTGGCCGCAGCTGCTGCTGGAGGTGGCACGTGCGGGGAGGGAGCTGGGTGCTGGAGCCTCGCTCGGTGAAGGTGTCCACGATCCTCTCCGCCTCCTGCTCCGGGTGTAGGTGGGCTGGAGGGCGGGGAGGGGCGGCACCCGTGGCGGTACGCACACTCGTCCACAGCTGGCCCAGGGAGGTGTGCTGGCTGAAGGTGGCGCACCACTGCAGCCACTTTGCCTCCTTGGCTCGCTGAGACACCACCCGAGCGCGGTTCACAACCTCCTGCAGCAGCCTCAGGGTGGTGGGATTTGGCTGCTTCCTGTACAGCTTGCGGTGGATGTTGACGCGGTGGTTGTGTTCTCTCACCTCCTCGCAGTAGAACCACCAGTCCGGGCGGCGGCGGCGGCCTGGGGAGGTCTTGGGGATGGCGGCGTCGGCTGCCCTCTGAATGGCCGCCGTCAGGTCCCTCTCCTGTCGGTGCAGGTCTCCCGGCAGCTCGTAGGCGGCCCACCACTCGTTCAGGCCGGCCTAAAACCTGGCCCAGTCGGCTCTCCTAACGTCCCAACGTGGTGGTGGTCGCGGCGGGACGGGCGGAGCCACCGCCAAGGTGGTGAGGGTGGCGTAGTGATCACTGGTGATGCACCTGCCAAATAGCGCCAGGTGTCAGGTCACCTGACGCGAAGGTGAGGTCTAGCCGTCCTCCCCGGGTGTGGGTGGGCTCCCCAGTGTTGAGGAGCCTGACGTGAGGGAGCTCCTCGAGCAGCACTGCAAGGTGGCGGCCCGTCTCGTTGGTGGGAGACACTGACTGCAGTACGGGTGGTGGGCGTTGAAGTCGCCCGCCACCAGGAGGCTGGAGTGCTCGGCCAACCCAAGCAGTTCCCCCGCCTCCAAGAGGTGTCTGTGGCTCCTATACAGGTTGTACACCGTGAGCGAGACACCTCCTACCTCTAGCTCCAGCGCTAAGGCCTCCACACCGTCCCCGCAGTGCACTGGTTGGCGAACCCTTCGGTGCGGGATGGCGCTCCTCACCAGCGCCAAGCAGCCGCGGGCGCCCCCAGGCGTGGCGGCCAGCGAGTGGAGAGTGTATCCCGCCACCCTCCATTCAAAGTCGGCTGGTGCCAGTGTCTCCTGGAGGAGGACCACGTCGAGGTCTTCCTCGACCATGGCCTGTAGCACCTGGTGTCGTTTGGGGCGGAGTCCCTGCACGTTCCACTGTAGGATTTGGAGCCTGGGGGCGCCGCGCGAGTGGTCGTGGCGTCACTGTGCCCCTCCATCTTGACGAGGCTGGTCCGCTGGTGGCGTGGGCCGCTGCTCGAGCTCCCTCTGTCTTGTCAGGGGGTGACAGGCGCCTCCTGTGATGGCGGCCGCCGCTTCCTGGAGGAGAAGCTCGCCCACGTCTTCCTGAGCGATGAGTTCCGGCCGGCTGAGGATGAGTCGCCTCACCTCTTCCACCAGCCTCTCCACGATCACACGCACCAGACCACGCATTTCCTCGCCCAAGGCACCCGTGGGGCGCCCGCTAGCCGTCTGCGATGCTGTAGACGGTGCTGTAGGCGATGCCGCGGGTGGTGCCGTGCGAAGCTCCACTGGCGGCGTCGCGGAGGTTGCGGCAGGGACTTTGTTAGGCTGGGTCTGGCGCCGTTGGCTGCTGCTGCGTGGGCGGCCACGGCGGCGGCGAGACCTGGCGCCATTTTGTCTCTGGGGGAGTGGCTGTGCTGGGGGATTAACGGCGGCGGCGGCCTCGTTCCCGGGCGGTGGCTGTCTCCCATCTGTCCTGGCCTGGAAGGGGGTGGGGTCCCGGGTGGCGGGAGCCTGGCTGACCCAGGCTGGTCTTTCATGCAGCAGGGCGGGAACAGAGCGATGTTGCCGCTGTTGCTCGCGCTGTTGCTGGTCGTGTGGTGGTTCTCGTCTCTGTGGGTGCTGGGGGCCGCCACGTGGTTGCTCCTGTTGATGCCGTTGTCGCTGGAGGGGCCTCCACATCCTTCGGAGTCTCTCAGGGCACTGCGGGTTCCAAGCATGATGCTTTTTCCCGCAGTTGGGGCACTTGGCTGTGGTGGGGTGGTGGGTTCATTGGCCTTGTGTCGACCAATGCACTCCTCCGTCGGGTGAGAACCGCTGCACACCCCGCACCTGGCTGAGTGGGCACACCTTACCTGTAGGTGGTTGAATCTCTGGCACTTGTAACATCTGACAGGCTCGCCTTGATAGCCTCGCAGGGTGTACGAGCCCCAGCAGCTCAGGTCTAGCTTGGCAGGCGGCGGCCCCTGTAGCTCGACCAACACTTGCCTGGTGGGGATGTTGTCCCGCGTGGCTCGTAGTCGCGTGGCGGACAGCACGTTGGCGTGGTTCCTCACAGCGTCGAGGGGGAGGTCAAGGGGGTAGCGCTGAAGCACCACCTTGTGCCTCCTCAGGTAGGGGTCAAGGAGGAGCACCCTGTTTCCTTCCTCGGCGAGTCATCGTAGGAAGGTCGCGGAGGCCTCGTCCTTGGGGATGAGGACGTACTCCGCCTTGAGGTTGGGCCTTACCTCCATCTTCAGTGCAGGGTACTCCTCCTCCAGCGCCGTGATGGCCTGATAGGCGTTCTCGTGGTCCCCGAGGGAGCCCAGCTTGAACTTGGGCCGCGGGGGGATCTGGTGGAGGGCAGCTCGGCCGTTCCTCCCCACTAGGGTCCAGCCATCACCCTGCTCTGCGTCCACTTGGCCTTGTTCGCCCTCCTGGAGCCCCTCGTTCGAGGAGAGGTCGATCACTGGAGGGGGCTCGCTCGCCCCGCTATCACTATCACAATCACTATTTTCACTGTGGTCCTCGCCAGCGTGAACCAACTCACGCCCGAGATTTCGGGCGGCCTTCTTGGGGGTGGATTGCGGCGGTGGGGAGTCGGAGATGGACAGATCCAAGGCCCGCTTCCCCATCCCAGATCCGGCACCCAAGGACACGGCGGGGGTCGTGGCAGCACTGTAGTTGGAAGCCATCGTTGTCTTTCAGAACACGCGGTCGGGCCCGACGCGCGGCCCGACCTAACCTGACCTGACTACACCTGGCTGATCAGGAGAATGAGCACGCACGTCCTCTCGCTTTAGCTGTCAAGTCGAAACTGGTTATATATTACAAAAATATAGAACATATAATCAAAATATAAATTTTAACAAGAATTATTGTAAGTAGTAAATGCGCGCTGTCTGAGGACAGAGCGTGACAAGTTGAATATGTATGGTGATGTGCAGCGTAACAAAATACATAATAATATAAACAAAAGGAAAACATAAATAAAGATATATAATGAAAACAATGAAAAAAATGAAAATTATAAAAAATACAAGGTTTATAATAGTTGTGGCTGCTCGACCTACATACTTAGGGAACAGGTACCACACGTTCTCTAAGTCTTTAAGGGGAGACTGCTACAGTATGACTTCCCGGTAATTCGTGTCGCTCTTCCTGATTCTGGGACAACTTTGTCGAGAAGGTAGTTAAAATCCTCCACACTCATCCTTGATAAGTTCTTGAACAGGGAGTGGTCATCAGACTGTAACTTTTCAAAAAACTAATTTTGAGCAATGCTACTGCCTATAAATAGTTCTCTCTTCCACTATCGGTGCTTCCTTTTAGTTTTATACGAGCATTGCGCAGCACTAGATATGCAGCAGCAGCGACCGTCTGTTGAGACATCGTGTTGACAACTGGCTTAGTTTTTGTTGAATTGGTGGAAAAGGTTTTGTGGCATTCAACAGTCAACATAGCATGTAGCATGCTACAAGCAACAACGATCTTGCCTTGTCGCAGGCAACATATCTTCTGGTTGAAAACCGCATTCAACATACTTGTTGAAAGTCAGTCAAGTCGCATGCTACATGTTGCCTATGTTGCCTCGGTGGAATCCCACCTTTACACATGAATAGTATAATGATGTATGAGCTCAAGGTACTAAAAGCAATGTGAATAACAATACGAAGTAGTTACTTTAAATGACGGAAGATAGGGATTACTGTTTAGTTGTTGCATTAAGAGTCAAAGTGTAAGGGACGAGCATAGTGTCCCGTGTGTCCACTAGATGGGGACACTATAGACAACTAACCCACTTTCCCCCTCTACCTCTCTCCACCTTCTATCCTCCCTTCCCTCTGCCCTCCTCCTCATCCCTTCTTTTCACCTCCTATCTTCCCCCTGTCCACATCCTCCTGCCTCCTCTTTACCCACCTCCTCCTTCTTTCTCTCTCCCCACCTCTTCCTTCCTTCCCTTTCTCCACCTCTTCTTCTCATTCCTCTTTTCACCTCCTTCCGTCTCGCTCTCCACCTCCTCTTCCTCCCTTCCCTCTCCCCACCTCCTTCTCCCTTCCCTTTCTCCATCCCCTCTACTCAACCCCCCCCCCCCCCCAATCAGGTCTCTTAGCCAATCAGAAGCTTCATCTACAGACAGTCAAGTGACACCGCCAGCCAATCACACTGCGCATCTATGTGACGTCAATCACAGGCGCCTCCGCTCTGCCTCATTTGCAGAGTGACAACTTTGTGTGCGTGTATGCGTGTGTGCGATTGCGTGTGATTTGAAGCTTAATTTCGTGTATTCCTGAACGCATCTTGATTTCTATGATAAGAAGTAAGTACAGTATGAGATATTATTGTTATTATCACTACTGGTAAATGCATCTCTTGTGTGGTAGGAAGGAGGGAAGCTTGTGTGTGATGGTAGATGGTGTGTTGGTGGCGGTGGTGGCGGTGGTGCTGGTGATGGTCGTGGTGTTGGTTCAGTGATAGACTCAGGCTGTTGTACTGATTGACGTTGTGATTAAAAGTTTATTTGGTTGTCGCAGTAGCTTAGGATTGTATGACGCGGTGACAGTAGGAATTGGATAGAATGTTATTGAAGGGCAATATATACACGTGGATATATGGAGGTTCAGATGATGGTTGCATCGTGTTGGGATTCAGACCCTTTCATATGAGCAGTTTTTGCCGTCCGGCGTTTGCTGTCGCGGCGTAGCTTTCAATTGACTATTGAATCCCTTTTGTTTTTTGTTACTTATACATCATTGATGCTTACTTTATTTTCCTTTTAAAGTTTCGTTTGTTTATGACGTTGTATCTTCATTCATATATATATATATATATATATATATATATATATATATATATATATATATATATATATATATTTTCCTTTTAAAGTTTCGTTTGTTTATGACGTATCTTCATTCATATATATATATATATATATATATATATATATATATATATATATATATATATGAATGAAGATACAACGTCATAAACAAACGAAACTTTAAAAGGAAAAAAAAAAAAAAAAAAAAAAAAAAAAAAATATATATATATATATATATATATATATATATATATATATATATATATATATATATATATATATATATATATATATATATATATACACACACATGCATGCAAACATACACACACACACACACACACACACACACACACACACACACACACACACACACACACACACACACACGCACGCACATCGTTTCCTCCCTCAAGTGACTCCTCTTTCATTGCCACTTTGCATTCCTCCTCCTCCTCTTTGTTTTTTATTATCTTTCTTGACTTTTTTATATTTCCAATATCTACATATTCCATATTTTTCCTCCTCCATTCTTTCCTCTTCTTTTACATACTCTCCTCCTCCTCCTCGTCTCTCTTTTTTTTCCTCCAAATAGTTTTCTTCCTCTGGTGTGTCTCATGTTTCCATAATTTTTATTAAGATTTTTTTTTTGTATTTTATCATTCCTGCATTTTTTTTAAATTTCTTGTTATTTGTGGGTTTTTTCATCCATTTCCACGTTTCCTACTTTTCTTTCCATCTTTCTTTTTCTCTCATTTTCATTCTTTCTCTCTGTTTTCTTTATCATTCATCTTATTATTATTATTATTATTATTATTATTATTTGTCTATCTGCCTGTTGTGAATTTTGAAGTTTGTTTTTCTCTTGAGTCTTTAATTATTTTCTTCCTCTCCCCTTCTTTACTCTCCTCTCTGTCTACTTCCTTAGGGTAATATTTCTTTTAACTTTTCTCCGTTCTTTTATATATATTTTTGCTCTGCCAACTGTTTTTAATCTCCATTTTATCATCATTTCATCTCCTTCCTTTATTCTTTCTTTGCATCATTCTGTCATTTCTTCTTTGATACCTTCCCTCATTTACCATCCTTTTATCGTAGTTTCCTCTTATATTCTTTTGTTTTTTCTTCACTTTTCTTTCCCTTTTCTTTATTCTTCTCTCCTCTCTCTCTTTCCTCCCTTCTTTCCTCCTCCATCTCTCTGGGGACAAACAACTTTCTACTCACCCACATTTTTCTTGGCTGACCGGAAGTGAGAGAGCGGAAAGGAAAAGTTTCAGACCAATCCATTCAATCTCTCTCTCTCTCTCTCTCTCTCTCTCTCTCTCTCTCTCTCTCTCTCTCTCTCTCTCTCTCTCTCTCTCCATAACTACAAGTGGGCGAGGGTGACAACTCTCTAAAGTGTCTCTTTCTCTCTTTTTTTCCTCTTTTTTCCTCTCTTTTTTCCTCTTTTTTCCTCTCTTTTTTTCCTATCTTTTTTTCCTCTAGATTTTTTTTTCATTGGATCTAGATTAATGGAGGTGGTGGTCGTGATGGTGAATTTTCCCTCTCTTTTCTTTCTTTTTTTCCCTCATTATGTATGCTGTTAGTGTAAAGGGGTGGTAGAGAGAGAGAGAGAGAGAGAGAGAGAGAGAGAGAGAGAGAGAGAGAGAGAGAGAGAGAGAGAGAGAGAGAGAGAGAGAGAGAGAGAGAGAGAGAGAGAGAGAGAGAGAGAGAGAGAGAGAGAGAGAGACGTGCTATGGCAGTTAGTTTATCGAATAAATGAGGTTAAAGTTTAGGAATCAGTGTTGCAAATCTAAGGGGAGGAATTAATGTCAGCCGCGTTGGTATCACTGCGTACTCATATATCGAATAGTTTTGTTATTTATTTATTTAAATTATATTTACAAACTATTACGAAGGAATTTTTTAAATTTATTCTTTGATTTATGTTAGAAATGTGTTCTATAAAAAAAGAAGAATGTAATATATATATGTATGTGTTTGTGTTATTTTATTTTGATTAGTATTCTTTCTTTTATTTTTTTAATTAATTTTTTCTTCATTCATTTTTCCTTCATTCATTTTTCTTTCCTTCCTTCCTTCCATCCATCATTAGTTTGTCCTACCTTCCTTCCTCACTTCCTTCCTTCCTTCCTTCCCATAATCTTTCATTCCTCTTATCCTCTCCTTCATTCATTCCCCTATTCTTAATTATCTCCCTTCCTTCCTTTCTTCCTTCTCTTATTTCATTACAGTACTTATTCCTTTCTATCTATCTTCCTTTCTTCTATCCTTTATTATTTCCTCCCTTTCTCCCTTCTTTCTTACCTTCTCTTCTGTTTTCGCTCATTCTCTCTTTTTATCTCACCTCATTTCCTCTCTCCCTTCCTCCCTCATTTGTCCCATTCTTCACCTCACCCTCTTCTCTTCCCTTCTTTCTTTATTCCTCTTCTTTATTCACCTTTCCTATTCCTTCTCTTTCTTGTTTATTTATCCACCAATTCTATCCCCTTCAGACCCTTCTTCTTCTTCTTCTTCTTCTTCTTCTTCTTTTTCTTCTCTCCTTTATTCCCCGATTTATTGTTTTTTTCATATTTGCTTCCTATTTCTTTCTTTATTATGCTTTTCTTTTTCATATTAACTGCATCTCTAGTTTTTGTCTTTTATGTTGTTGTTCTTGTT
>JAXIVD010001807.1:25000-32500 GCA_036785275.1 Cancer borealis
ACACAGAAATGTCAGTAATAACGTTCAAGTCCGGACCTCGGATGTACGGTGAGAGTAGAGCACTCCGAGGTCCGTGACTTGTAGGTGTAGCTGCGCGGGTAGGTCTGCGAGCCGGGCAAGCTGGGTGCAGTAAAGCAGCCAGCAGCGACGCCTGTCAAAAGCTGACATCGGCCTCCTTTCTTGCTGAGTCTGCAGCATCTCTCTGACCGGATGGCGGCCAGACACCACGAGACTGCTTCCCGAACGTTCGGCCTCCTCACGACACATGACATTCGAGAACCTACTACATATATACCTCAACAATTATAATAACATTAATTGCATAATACATGAGATATATAGGAATAAAAATATAAGTAATACTACCTGCCTAACATGGGGTACATCGCTCGGTCACCTACTCGACGCGACCTCGCGACGTTCCTATATATCTAGAGTCATGTACCTAACCTTGTGGAGGTGTCAATTCGTGGTCGCTAGCAGCTTTATTTGAAACTCTACTTTGTAACATATAATAGAGTGTTAAAGCATGTTTCACTAGACAACATAGAGGAATCATTATAATAATCACCAACACTATCGGTATGATGACCGTAGGGACTCATGTAGGTTGGTAGGGAAGCATGGACTGCCGATTCAAAATCTGAGATGTTATTTAATTTAAACTCAGAAATGGTATTAGCCACATACTTAATAGAAGAAATATTTACACTTTGAGCAAAATCTAAGGTGTAAATATGCATAAAAATTTAGAAACAAAAACCTTCATGAAGTGTCTCAGGATGAGTCGACACTATTGCTGAATTCAAGGTACATAAATTAAGAATAGCAAAGTGACTAGTCTGTCGACCATATAACCTTCCTGAAGGGCAAATCACTGTCACCATCGTGAGACTGATGAAGAAAAAGTAATGATGGCCCATGAAACTTTCATGACGAAAAAGGTTCTGGCAGCATTTGAGTGTAAGGGCATAGGTTTAAGCTCTGTGAAGCATCGTGTTGAATCAAAGCAACTTCACACGCACCATCTTCTTTAACAGGTAAGAAAGCAAAGAGAGACGCAGGGCAAAAATAAAATCCTATATGCTCAGATTTACACTGGTGAAGTATTTGGTATTCACCGGTACTGTAGAGAGTGTGCCCCTCGTTGACCAGCACAATAGAATCAGGTAAATCAACGGCGAGGAAAAGAGGTGTTGACTTGAAATGGGAATGACTCTATTCGGTGAATATCATAAACAACCTTTGAATGAAAGGGAACAAAAGAAAGTATGGAAATAAATTACTTTCATTATATAGCATTCAGCAAGAAATTATTTGCGAGAACGTAGATTGTAACCATGAGATTTAGTGGGTTGAGATGTGGTATTAGTATTAAGATACACAGCATTAGTAAGATTAGCTGTTTCTACCATGCTTGTGTTAGTTTTGGCCTTCGTCCATTTTAGACGATCGCTATGTATAATTTCCAGCGTTTGCAGCCACGGATCTAACACCTCAAGCTTATTTCCACTAATATGCTTAGTAATCAGGCGCGGTCCGACAAATTTAGGTGAAAGTTTAGAAGATCTTTCAGGTACTTGAACCATTACTGTATCGCCTGCTTGCAATTCAACAGGAGAAGCTCTTTTATGTTGCTTCTCTGCCATGGCTGTTTTTGATTCTTTTAAATTCCTCTGTACTTCCTGGTGAATATCTGAGAAAACTTTAAGCTGACATTTTCCATAATCATCCACATTATAAACAGGAGGCTGAGGCGAACTTATGAGATCAGTCGGGAGTCTCATTTCTACTCCGTAGAGTATATAGTGAGGCGAGTGACCCGTTGACTCACAGTTACTTGAATTTATGCTGGCTGCTACATGTGAAAGCCAATCTTCCCAAGTTTCTAACAAACCACCCACCACTGGCCGCAATACTTCTAAAATTTTCTTGTTAGCGCGCTCTACAAGACCATTGCTGGCTGGATGATAGGCTGTAATGAAAGTTTGTTTTATGGTATATTGACTACATATTTCGCTCAGTAATGCATTTCTAAACTCCTTACCATTGTCAGAAAGAATAGTCTTTGGGGTAGAATGAACAAGAAACACTTTACTAATGAGTGCATGAGCAACAGCGCCAGCTGTTTTGTCCTTCAAGGGAGCCAAAACTATGTATCGTGAGAAATGATCGACACATACGAGAAGATACTTGGACCCTTGACGACTAAACGGAAGTTGCAGTAAATCTATGCCAACGACATCCCAAGGTTGATTGGGTGGCGGATATTGAAAAATCGGTGCTTGTTTAGGCACCGTTCCCTTATTCCGTGCACACTCAATACACTGATCCACATGTGCGTCCACATCCATTTTCATGGTTGGCCAGTAGTATTGATAGCGTGCAGCGCGTAAGGTACGATCTTTCCCCTTATGTCCGGCAACTGCTGTGTTATGAAGTTGATATAGTACTGTCGGTACATACACCTCGGGTATTACTAACTGTGTTACCGGTTTTTTCTTGTTCGACCAATGACGGCAAAGAACACCATCCGTATTGAGTAAAAACTGAGAAAGAGGTATATGTAGCTCAGGCAATTTAACATCATCACCGGATTCAAGATGATACACAACCTTGCTCCATACATTATGTTGACGTTGAGCTTCAGCGAGAGCCTGCATAGTAAAATTATCAAGCGGTTTAGTGGCTTGATCGACAGCACCAATAGGTATATTTCTTGACAACGCATCAGCCACTTTATTGGCTCGACCTGGCAAGTATTTGAATTCAGGATGGAATTCCTGTATTGTTAAATACCATCGCGCGAGTCTACCGGTAAGGTTGCGACCCTTGAAAAGCTCGGTGACCGCCGCGTGATCAGTATAACACGTGATATGGTAACCTAGGATTATATCACGGAATGTTTTGAGTGCCCATACTACCGCGAGTGTCTCTTGGTGAGTCACGGAGTAGTTAGACTCCGCAGAATTTAGGGTTCTGCTCGCGTAAGCAATAGCACTATTCTTCCCTCGTTCGTCGGTTTGCATTAAAACAGCACCAAGACCTAACGCACTTGCATCCGTGAATAATATAAACGGTTTAGCGTAGTCAGGGAACGCGAGAATAGGTGCGTGGGTCAGAGCAAACTTAAGGTTACAGAAACTTTCTTCTTGACCAGCACCCCAATGAAACGGCACGTCCTTTTTCAAAAGTTTATTTAAGGGCGATGCTATACTGGAAAAACCTTTGACGAATGACCTATAATATCCGCATAATCCTAAGAAGGATCTTACATTGTCTACATTTCGCGGTAGAGGAAAGTTTTGTATGGCCTTTACCTTGTCATCCATAGTGTGTATTCCATCTTCATTAACTAAATGGCCAAGAAAGGTGATGGACTTTTGTAAAAACTCACACTTGGATAATTTCGCTTTGAGACCAGCTTCACGAAATTTTAATAATACTGACTCTAAGTTAGCAAAATGAGATTTAGCATCTCTACTGAAGACAATAATGTCATCAAGGTAGGCGTATATATTATATGGGGTTTTAATTTAATAATGTGTTTCGCCCTATCGGTTGACCCTAGAGGTTCACCGGGTAATGCAATGACGTCACGATAGCGTTGTAATAAATCTATCAATGAACTCCCTAACTCCGGATAATCATTAACCCTTACCAATGAATGAAACGTTGTTGAATGTTTTGTCTCCTCAGTTTGACACGAGTTAACTGAGGCAACACTACTACGTAGACTTAAATCAAGTGGATTTGGATCCACCTGTCTGTCATAAACTAACGCCTTGGTTAAGAGTACTCCTTTTTTTAAAGTTATAGGACCATCAGTAGAATTAACCACACAAGCAGAGGTGGTGCTTCCCTCTCTTACTGTATTTAAAGTTGGTTCCACAGCTAGTTTGTTTACTAAGCTGGGGCCTTCTAGGCATATATCATTTCCAACCTTGGCATTAGGAACCGATACTGGTATGTGGGCTGCCGCACGACTAGGTATTTTATGAGTCCCTACTACAGTGGCATTAATTTCCTTCCACTCCCCAAAACAATTCGTTTGATGGTTGTCATTGCAAGTTGAAGTAGCCTGGTACGATCCAGATTCTATCCCCTTTTTCTGGGTGTTATGAATCACACTGATTTCCTGTGTGTCGGTAAAACTTTTTGGGTCCGTACGGTTTGAAGAAATTAAACGTCTGGGTATTTCCATCGACTTCAAGGTTTTACCCCGAAACTTTACACAATTAAGCACAGGTTGTATTTCCAACTGAATGTCCTTCATAGTCCTCAGTCCTAGTAATCCATCTGAAGGAAGACTGAAATTAGAAATTACATAGAAGTCAGTTCGGATGGGTGTAGTGTTATTACCTAACTTGATTGGAAGACGCACGATACCTAAAATATCTATAGATACGCTCGATACTCCCTGCAAATTGGTAATCGGTGGTCTGAGGGGCCATCGGCTACCACGCGACGCGCGCTTTAACTCCGAGTATGATGCAGCGGAGAGCACATTAACTGAAGCGCCGGTGTCCACAGCAAAAGATGCCCTTACAGAACATATTTTGACAGGAAGAACCATAGCATCAGCGAGGTTGCAGGCCGCTATTATTGATGAGCGAAGAGCATTAATATCAACCCCGTCGTCGGTTCCTTTCTGTCCACGATTTCTCGTTACTTCTAACCCGGGTGCTTTGCGAAGGCTCGCTGAACTTCCCCCGTCGCAGACGACGGACCGGCAACAGGCGGTGGTGAGGGAGTGCGAGGGGTTTTGTTACCTCCAGTACCAATATTAGGGTTAGTTGTCATGCTGGTGGGTGTTGGGTTAGTACAGGCAAATAAATTAGTATCTGCGGGAAGGCGTGGATATGGTGTTCCACTTCTAAGCGTGTGTATATTATCACTAAATTCAGTCCCAGCAGACGCACCTGCTTCCTCAAAACTATCACCTTCAGCAGTGCAAATAAGATCAAATTCTTTCACTAACTTCGTTAAATTGTCTTTCGACATCGATTTACTAATAAGTAATTAATTAAAAGTGATTAAAAAAAATTAAATTCACTACTTACTTAATTAGAAGCGATATAGTAACGGTAGTGTAACGTTGTTTAAATAATTTCTCAGAGTTCACGATGCTTCACGTTGCTTTATTTATAATAATAATAATAATAATAATAATAAGAGAATGAACAACACTTAAATTTGATTATTAGTAATAAAATGAGACCGTTAATTAATCAAGAAGAAATGAGAGGATGGTGAAAAGTATACACATATAAATATACACCAAATAATCCACTAGACTCAATATACTGCTTTTTTTTTTTCCAGCAAAATATATATGAGCAACAATAATAATAAATCACTGCTTTAACCACTTAAGTGTATGCAAGTGTTATTGTTTTAATAATGTGTAATGGTAGTATTTTAGCTAAATGCATGTGTATCTCACCTAAATAATTAATATGCGACGGTAAATTGATTGAAGTCGCCGCGTCCTTTCAGGCCAGGAAACTTATCTTCCTCGCTCTCTCGTGTCCCTCGGTTGGTCAGCTGTTGTAGTTGGGTGGGGGTAAGGCCACACCCTTCGTTGAGTTAGCCGGGGTGAAAGGTTACCTCGTCTTCTTCTTCTTCTTGTGTCCCGCGGGAAGTAAAGCGGGGAAGTGGGGGTGAGTCTGTTGTTGTCACCCAGTAGAAATCTTCCTCGTCCTCTTCTTCAGCCACCAACAGATTCACCGTTGTCTTGACGTGGGGGAAACGCTAGCTTCCTCACAGAGAGTTATGAGGTGCTAGTAGGTGTGAGAATACTTGAGGGTAGTGGCGAGCGGTGTCAAAGTTCAGCGGGATGTCTGACGAAGCGCTGACCTGGTCATAAAAACTGATCATCTTATACTGTAAATAAAACTGTATAAAGTACACGTATTTGGCTAAACCGCTCGGGCCACACTATCCCACCGCTGCCACCATAATGTTACCTGGTGTGGTAACGAGTGTTATGTGAGATAGTGTGGCCCGAGCGGTTTAGCCAAATACGTGTACTTTATACAGTTTTATTTACAGTATAAGATGATCAGTACACTGGTACATTGAATAAATCTCACTGCTTGTATTTGTATTTTAAGCAAGCAGGGTTATGCACATATATTAAAGTATATCACAAGAGTCACTGTGGCACTATATCTCCACACTTGGGTATAAGGTGAGATTTGTGCAATATATATAACTTCAGCGACAGTTTGTAGGGCACTCGTAATAACACAGAAATGTCAGTAATAACGTTCAAGTCCGGACCTCGGATGTACGGTGAGAGTAGAGCACTCCGAGGTCCGTGACTTGTAGGTGTAGCTGCGCGCCGGGCAAGCTGGGTGCAGTAAAGCAGCCAGCAGCGACGCCTGTCAAAAGCTGACATCGGCCTCCTTTCTTGCTGAGTCTGCAGCATCTCTCTGACCGGATGGCGGCCAGACACCACGAGACTGCTTCCCGAACGTTCGGCCTCCTCACGACACATGACATTCGAGAACCTACTACATATATACCTCAACAATTATAATAACATTAATTGCATAATACATGAGATATATAGGAATAAAAATATAAGTAATACTACCTGCCTAACATGGGGTACAGGTATACACACGCATATGTTATAACTGTTCTGACTTGAAAGTGTCGCCAGAGTACAGAGTGTAATTGTAATAATGTGTACACTTTTGTTGTGTTTCTTCTGTATCTGGTAATATAGTGAAACAAATGAGCTTCTGAAGTGTAAGATTAGTTAGATTTTATTATGTAGGAATTAGATTAAATGAAAAAAAAGGATAAGTGTAAATACCCGAGTAGTACTCATAGTAGTAGTAATGATGATAATAATAATGATAATGATAATAATAATTATGATAATAATAGTGTAATAATAATGATAAAATAATGAGGATGATAAATAACAACACTTAACAATTAGTGCATAAATGGTTTAATTATCACATTCATGAGCAAGATTGCTATAACATTATCATGTGTGTGTGTGTGTGTGTGTGTGTAAATCTGTGTGTGTGTGTGTGTGTGTGTGTGTGTGTGTGTGTGTGTGTGTGTGTGTGTGTGTGTGTGTGTGTGTGTGTGTGTGTGTGTGCGTAATTCACTGTACAGTCTGCTGCTTGTCTCTCTTGAAACAGCCGACCGTCCCCCTGTGGAAGATTTTTTAAAGCTTTAAAAAGAAGAGCTTTTAAGTTTTAAAAAGAGTGAAAATAACGATGAAAAATAACAATGAGTATTTCTATGATTACTGGTTATGACTAGAATTAAAAAATACATATATGAGAACATGATTTTATTGTCGATGCAACGCTCCGTTCAAAGGGCCCAAATAAACAAAGATCTTGGATGCACTCAATTCAAACGAAATTATGGACTCTACTGCTACCTTCAGTTTTAAAAGTTTTACAAAACCCCCTAGAAAAAAAAGATAGAACAAAACCCTCCAGGACAGAACCCCGTATGATCTTTTTT
>JAXIVD010001807.1:38098-45598 GCA_036785275.1 Cancer borealis
CTATTGTATGACAGATCATCTCCCTATCTTTATAAATATCACCCAACAATCTGTGCCAAATATCAAACATAAGATTACCTTTAGAATATTCAACAACAACAATAACAATTTATTTACCAACAAACTTAACAATAAATTGGGAAGAAATTCTCACTCTAACAAACTTAGATGATAATTTCAATCTGTTTTATAATACTGTCTATGATTTGTACACTAAATGCTTCCCCATGAAAACAAAATATGTATCCACAAAGAGACTTCACAACGCATGGCTTACTACTGGAATTCTCAATTCAATTAAACATAAATGTAAGCTATTTAAGATGTATAAACAAGGAACCATTTCACACGACATATTCAAACAATATAGAAACAAACTAACCCAACTTATACGTGCTGCCAAGTCCAACTATTATCATCAAATATTTAGTAATTTTAGAACTAGTACAAAGAAAATCTGGCAAACAATTAACGCGATAAAAGGCAGTATGTTCAATAAAAGCACAATTAAGACATTACAATATAACAATTCCCTATTACATAAACCATCAGACATATCTCAAGCCTTTAGTAATTACTTTTCAAATATTGCAAGAGAACTAGAAAACAATCTCCCACAATCTAATAGAAACCCAAAAGATTACATTAGAGATAATTACTTACAGTCAATGGTGTTTCCTATTGTCACAACAAATGAACTCAGTACAGTCATCAAGTCTTTAAATAACAAAACATCTAGTGTATGTGAGATAGCTGTTCATGTTATTAAAAGAAACGTCAGTCAACTGTCAGTTCCTTTGACTTTACTATTTAACCAGTCTATTGCAACTGGAACTTTTCCAACTATGTTAAAAACCGCCGAAATTACTCCAATTCATAAATCCGGATCTACTAACGATCCTAAAAACTATCGCCCAATTTCTCAACTTAAAGTATTTTCAAAGATATTTGAAACTCTCATGAAAATGCATATAACGCGCTACCTCGAAAATAAAAATATTCTAAACTCATCACAGTATGGTTTCAGGCAAAACTGCAACACGTTTACAGCACAGAATAAATTTTCAAATGATGTATTTTATGCTATCGATAACAAACTGTCTGTTTTATCCATCTTTATTGATTTTGCAAAGGCTTTTGACACAGTCAACCACAAAATTATAATAACAAAATTACACCATTATGGAATTCGTGGCCAAATACTTTCATGGCTTAAAAGTTATTTAACAAACAGACATCAGTATGTAAATTTTGACGGTGAAAAATCTTCCACAACATCAGTTACACTTGGTGTTCCACAAGGGAGTGTACTGAGTCCTCTTTTGTTCCTTATATATATTAATGATATTTCGAATATTTTTTCTTATTGTAAAACTATATTATTTGCAGATGACATGACAATGTACCTAACAGGGCCAAACCCTGATCAACTTATACATAATGCTAATAATGAACTCAAAAAACTTCATGAATGGTGCCTATGTAACAGACTTACTATTAACACAGACAAAACTCACTTCATGCTATTTACAATAAAACGAACTCTAAGTCTTCCACACTTGCAAATAAATAATGAAACTATCTCTAGAACTGATAAAATAAAATTTCTTGGCGTTACCTATGACGATTCGTTAACGTTTAAGCACCATATTAATAATCTTACTCTAAAAATTTCAAGACATATCGCCTTACTTTATCAAACAAAGGATTTTATGCCACAAGATGTACTTAAAACCATATATTATGCTCACATTCACCCATTATTAACCTACTGCAATCTCATTTGGTGTACAACTTACCCAACTTATTTAACTCCATTAAAATTATAACTCAAAAAAATAATAAGAATAATAACCCATAGCAATTATCTTGAACATACAAATCCTCTCTTCAAAGAAACTAAAATTCTAAAACTAGAAGACATTACCCAACTTGCAATAGCCACCTTTATGTATTCAAATAGGAACAGAATGCAAAGCTTTCTTCCGTCCCATGAGTATGATACCCGTCACCGCGATAATCTCACTCTTCCTCTTCATCGACTTACAAAATTTCAACATTCTACTTCTTACCTCGGCCCTCTTGTATGGAACTCTGTTCCCCTCCAAATACAGAATGCACCCTCCATTAATGTATTTAAAACTAGATTTAAGAACTATATTCTATCCACTTACTAAACCAAAATACTCTTTCATCCTATAAGATTGTTGTGAACAGACCCTACTGAGACCTTAGGTTATACGGAACTGTATTTCATACCACCTGTATACTTATGTATATCATATGTTCTATTTATTTACTTGTGTTTCTTGTATTTATAGTATCACATGTTAATCACCTGTTATACTCTTATCATCTAATATCTCTAGTATTTTTTAACTACTAGTAAGACCAATATCTTAATGCATTATTCTCCCTGTCATAGCCAGACATATTTTATCTCATTTTGTATCTATTATTTTGCCTGAAGAGGCTAACTATAGTTAATGTTATGTCTATAAAGATAAGCTTAAATGTACCTCCATATTGTTAATATAGTTATTAATAAAGTGTTCAAAGTGTTCAAAGTGTTCTCTCTCTCTCTCTCTCTCTCTCTCTCTCTCTCTCTCTCTCTCTCTCTCTCTCTCTCTCTCTCTCTCTCTCTCTCTCTCTCTCTCTCTCTCTATATATATATATATATATATATATATATATATATATATATATATATATATGTATGTATATATATATATATATATATATATATATATATATATATATATATATATATATATATATATATATATATATATATATGTATGTATATATATATATATATATATATATATATATATATATATATATATATATATATATATATATATATATATATCATAAATTTGTGAATCCTTTGAAAATTTTGAATACTGTTAGAAGGTTTCCTCTCAATCTGCGTTTCGTGAGAGAAAATGAATTAAGTTCTTTAAGTTTGTTGCGCAGTCTTGGAATCATTTTGGTTATCCTACGTTGGATTCTGTCTAATTTATTAATGTCTTTACAATAATAAGGTAACCAGAACTGTATGCAATACTCTAGGTCGGGTCGTACAAACGAGTTATACAGGGTTAGTATGATTTTTTCGGATTTGAATTTGAAAGCTCTTCCAATAAAGCTGACTAATCTATTAGCAGTCTTTACTACCTCGGCGCATTGAAGTTCAGGTTTAAGGTCATTTGAGACGATTACCCCAAGATCTTTTTGTTTAACTACGTTTGTGAGTTGGACGTTATCCATTGAATAATTAGTTTGGGGGTTACTACCTCCAACGTGGAGAACGTGACATTTTTCTAAATTAAAGTTAATTTGTCATATTTTGGACCAGTCGACTAAAGCGTTCAAATCGCTTTGGATTAGTTTACTTTGAGTTTCAGAGTTGACCTTATTAGCAATTTTTCTGTCGTCGGCGAATATCATTAATGTAAATTATAAAAAGTATTGGTCCCAATACAGACCTTTGAAGGACGCCGCTCTTTACATTTACCCACTCTGACGTTTTTCCATTAATTACGACTCGCTGTTTACGTTCTGATAACCAGTCTTCTATCCACTTACAAAAGTTTTCCGTTATACCATGGACTTTTACTTTACTTAAAAGACGTTTGTGAGGCACTTTATCGAATGCTTTCTGGAAGTCTAAATAGATTATATCAACTGCTTTCGTGTTGTCGTGCAAACTATATACCTCATTGAAAAAATCGAGTAAGTTTGTGAGACATGATCTCTTATTTCTGAAACCATGTTGTGAGTTTTTGATAATGTTGTTCATTTCCAAGTATTGTACAATTTTGTCTCTAAGGATCGATTCCATCAACTTCCTTACAACTGATGTTAAACTAATTGGACGATAGTTACCGGGGTTATATTTATTACCTTTTTTAAAGATCAGAGTGACGTTCGCCAATTTCCAGTCTCGAGGGACTCTGCCAGTTGATATTAATTTATTGAATATAATGTAAAGAGGTTTAACGAACTCATTTTTGGCCTCCTTTCATATTCTCGGTGAGATCTGGTCTGGACCAAGTATCTTGTTAGTTTTCAGGTTATTAATCGCATTTAGTATATCGTTCTCATGGAATACGCAGGAATTCAAGTTGGTATTATTATTATACACCCGAGGAGTGGGAAGGTTCGATAAATTGTTTTCATCAGTGAAAACTGACGCAAAATACTCATTTAACATGTTAGCCATAACAAATTCGTCTTCGGTGTATTTTCCGTTAGCTGTCGATAGAGGACCAATAGTTGAGGTGAGTACTTTCTTTTTTCTAATATAACTATAAAATTCTTTAGGATTCAATTTGCAAGAGTTTGCTACATGGAGTTCGAAATTTTGTTTACTTTGCTTAATCAGTCTTTTAGTGATACGTCGTATTTTATCGTGTTCAAGCTTGTCATTAATATCCTTCTTTGTTTTATATTTTTGATACGCACTCTTTTTAGCCAAAAGACTGTTTTTCATTTCTCTGTTCCACCTAGGTTTGTTGTTTTGAAATTTACGTCTATTACGTAGTGGAATACAGAATTCTACCGTTTGTTTTAATTTGTTCGTGAATACTTGCCACACAGTGTTTATGTCATCATGATTCAATAAATTATTCCAATCGCAGCTTGCTAGAGACCTTCTAAATTTATTAAAGTCTGCCCTTCTATAATCTGGTACTTTTTCTTTATTTTCTATTATTTTAGGTTTCTCTATTTCAATGTTGTATGTAATCATCCTGTAGTCGCTCGTACTAAATTCGCATCCTACAGTAACGTTGTTGACAAGGCTTGGTTCGGTTGAAAGAATAATGTCTAAAATATTATTTCCTCGAGTTGGGTATTCGACATGTTGGTGAAAAGAGCTTTCTAGTAGGTTTACGTAGAGATCGTGTCCGGAGTGTGAAGTGAGAGGACATCCCCATTTAATGACAGGTAAATTAAGATCACCGAATATTATACTTTGGTTTTCACAACTAATTTCTGCAAGTTTTTCATAAAGTTTATCGTCGATTGAATGTGACTGTGCTGGAGGTCTATAAATGAGACCGATAGTTATTTTACGCGAGTTTATTTTTAGCTAAATGTACGTTGAATTGATATTTTCAATTGCTTGTTTCGATAATGCAATTTGGTGGAGTGTAGATTAAACGTACAGGAGCAACCGGCTTCCTTTTCTTTGATGTCTTTCGCTGCTGTATAAGTTATATCTCGGTATTGAAAATTCTGCTAAAAAAATCTCTTTTTTTTTAGTCAATCCAAGATTCAGTAACACCAATGATGATGATCATATTCCTCCAAGCAAACGATCTCTTCAAGATCCTGAAATTTATTTCTAATGCTTCGTGCATTTAGGTAGCAAACTTTAATATTTTTGTGAGTGGCTGGAGCATTTTTAATACGAGAGTTTGAGCGAGGGCGACGGTTTATCGTAATGGGAGAACGCGGGATAATCACATTGAGTGTACCACTGTGCGGATGTGAGTTTATGTGATTGCAGGGACGAGTATTTACGATGTCGATGGTACTGTTGCCTGATACACGTTTTTTGACCTGAAGATGGACACTGCCGTGTGTAACAGCCTTCCAAAACGTGCTGAGCCTACAGCATTTAGGTGAAGTCCATCGTGTCGGAAGAGGCTTGGTTGGTTGAAGAATTGATCCCAAAGGTTAATAAAATCTACACCATCTTCTCTACAGAGGTTAGTCAAGCGCCTGTTATTACTAGAAGCCCTGTCGTAAAAACTACTTGCTGCGTTTGCCCTAGGGAGAAAATGGGGGACGAAAAGGAGGACGAAGAAGAGGAGGAAGAGGAGAAGGAGGACGAACACATTGGAAGAACTAACAGCAACAAGCCTGCTGGCCCTTACGAGGCTGTTTTTGATAGAGACTACACTTTCTCGAATACAGGAGAGTAAGGGTGAAGGCCTCTTCGAAGCACCAGCCACGTCCGGCAGGAAAGGAAGATGAACCTTGCAACATGGAAAAATTGCATGAAATTTTTTTTTATAGTAAAGACAAGACTATCACTACTGTCACTGCCACTACTTCCTGGCAAGTGATGTCAGACCACTAGTGACGTCTTCAGAATCAATATTTCGTAAAATAGGCACATCAGGAACAACTTACTCAAAGTTTGTTACGTTAACGGATAGTATTTTAGTTGTGGATTGGCTTCTAAATATTTGTCCATTCTGTTCTTGAACATCGTAATTGTTTTACCGTCGACGACATTGGCGAGCAGAGTCCAAACGTTAACGATCCGATTGAAAAAGAAGTGCTTAGTTTCGTTTAATGAGAATCTTCTTCCAGTAATTTTAAAACTATGACGTCTTCTTGTTATATTTGATCGATCAAAAGTAAGGTAATTTTTGCGTTGATATTGTCAGATCCTTTTATTATCTTCAACATTTCTATTAAATCCTCTCGGATCCTTCGTTTTGATAGGCTAAATCAGTGAAGTTCTTTAAAGTTTATTTTTTAGCCTTGGAATCATTTTTTGTTATTCTTCGCTGGATTCTTTCCAGTTTGCCAATGTCTTTTCTGTAATATGGAGACCTTTCCTGATTTATATTCGAAAGTATGCCCAATGAAGCCGACCAATTTGTTAGTAGTTTTAACTACCTTTGAGCAATGCTGACTGGGTTTTAAATCGTTTGCTATTGTAATTCCCAGATCTTTTGCCTTATTCACTGCAGAATGTAGTTTTCCATTCATTGTTTCTTCCGAGGTGTAGTATCTTGCATTTATCAACATTAAATTTAATTTATCATTTAGTGGCCCAAGACGTTAGTCGATCTAGGTTTGATTATTATAAGATTTTTCTGTCAAGTGTCATAGTTACTTTACTGGCAATTTTCGCATCAGCGAATTTTTTTTTTTTGCAAGTGATCCCATCGTCTATGTCATTAATATAAATCAAGAACAAGACAGGACCAAGCACTGAACCCTGGGGTACGCCACTTATTACGTTTAACTATTGAGAGGAATCACCATTTTAAAACTTCTTGCTGTTTACGTTCCGGGAGCCAGTCCGGAAGCCAATTGTAAATGTTACCAGAGATACCGTGAGTCATTAGTTTATTAAACAGTCGTTGATGGGGTACTTTATCAAAAGTCTTTTGAAAATCCATATATATGACATATGATATATGCTCTGCTTTCATCGTACACGTCAAAAAGATTGTGGAAGAAGTCCAGTAAGTTAGTTAAACATGAACGTTTATTACGAAAATCATGCTGTGAAAGATTTATTATATCGTTGTCTTTTAAGCATTTCACCACCTTGTCACACATGATTGTCTCCATTAATTTACATACAATTGACGTCAGACTAATTGGCCTATAATTTCCGGGTTGTGACTTGTCCCTCTTTTTGAAGATTAGTGTTACATTTGCACTTTTCCAATCTGACGAAACTTTACCATCTCTTAAAGATTTATTGAATAAGATTGCAAACGGTTTACTGATCTGGTGTTTGAC
>JAXIVD010001807.1:50598-58098 GCA_036785275.1 Cancer borealis
TCAAGGCGAGATGCTATAGGACGCTTAACTTCTGATCTTTCACTAGTTTCTGATTGGGGCAGAGCAAACCTTGTTTTATTCAATGCCTCAAAAACTCAATTTCTACAACTATCTACTTGACATAACTTTCCAGATAACTATCCCCTCTTCTTCAATGACACTCAATTTCCCCTCTCCTCTACATTAAACACACTCGGTCTATCCTTTACTAAAAATCTGAACTGGCAATTTCATATCTCTACTCTTGCTAAATAAGCTTCCAAGAAGTTAGATGTCCTATGGCGTCTGTGTCCATGTTTCACTCCCTCTTTGCTGCTTACTCTGTACAGGGGCCTTATCCGCCCATGTATGGAGTATAGCTCTCATGTTTGGGGGGTCTCAACTCATACAGTTCTTTTAAACAGGGTAGAGTCTAAAGCTTTTCGCCTAATCAACTCTCCTCCTCTAACTGACTGTCTTGACTCTTTAATTCACCGCCGCAATGTTGTATCTTTATCTATCTTCTACCACCATTTTCATGCAAACTGCTCTTCTGAGCTTGCTAACTGCATGCCTTCCCTCCTCCCGCGGCCCCGCTGCACAAGACTTTCTACTTCAACTCATTCATATTCTGTCCATCTACCTAATGCAAGAGTTAACCAGTATCTTTACTCTTTCATCCCTTATACTGGTAAACTCTGGAACTCTCTTCCTTTGTCTGTTTTGCCATCTGCCTATGACTTAAACTTTTTCAAAAGAAGAGTGTCAAGACACCTCTCACACTAAATTGAACTGCCCTCCCATGTCAATATTTCTCCTACTGTCTTCTTTACAGGATCTGGCGACAAGCGGGATTTTTTTATACTTAATTTATTTTCCCTTAGCCGGTAACCTTTTAATGTAAAAAAAAAAAAAAAAAAAAAAAAAAATATATATATATATATATATATATATATATATATATATATATATATATATAATATATATATATATATATATATATATATATATATATATATATATATATATATATATATATATATATATATATGATATATGTGATATGTCACGTGTAACTTTATACTAGAGATCCCTCCGAATAGTTCTTTACATTTTTTAGTTCCATGACCGATCATCTCAGTACAGCTGAGAACTCCACACAACCTGGTAGGTTCCCTCTTTTCTTATATGTTTTGTTTTGTTTTGTTTTGTTTTGTGTATGTTTAGATGTTTGTCTTATTGACCTATAAGAAGTTTGGTTAAGCTTCTTAGTTGTGATCATTGTGCTTAGTTGTGTTTGTCAAGTATTTCGCTGTTATGTTTAGTTATCCATTATTGTGTTTGTTGTTTGTGTCTAGCTATGTGTGTGTTTGTTACAGTGTGTATAACTGCAGTTCTATTGTCTGAGTAATAAAACCATAGTTCAGCAGTCTTCTTTGGTTTACTGCACTCTGTATATGACCCGTTAGGTCTAGTGTCACCTCGTATTCTTGTGAGCAATCTAATCCTTCAAGAATTGTGCAAATGTGGGTCTAGTTGGGATGACGAGGTGCCAGATAATGTTAGATCTAAATGGGTAAAATGGAGAGATGAGTTGCACAAGTTGGAAGACCTCAGAATACCTAGATGCTATAAACCTGGGTCATTTGGAGAAGTCAAGAATGTTGAATTACATCACTTTCCAAATGCCTGTCAAGCTGGATATGGCCAGTGTTCTTATATAAGATTAATTCACGAGACTGGTAACATACACTGTGCTTTAGTCATAGCGTGTCACGCCTCTAAAATCCAGCATAATTCCCAGATTAGAACTTACAGCAGCATTCGTGTCAGTTAGAGTTCATGAACTACTCAAGAAAGAAATTAACTAAAAATTTGTAAAGGAAATGTTTTGGTCTGACAGCAAAGTCGTCTTTGGTTACGTAGCAAATGAGTCAAAGAGATTTCATGTGTATGTAGCTAACAGAGTACAGCAAATTACAGACGAAACTTCACCTGATCAGTGGAAACATGTAGATACAAAGAATAACCCAGCTGATCATGCATCACGAGAAATGTTAGTACAGGGATTATGTAAGAGCAAAAACTGGTGGAACGGACCAGAATTTCCTATGAATTAGGATGAAATTACTAATTATCCTCAATATGAGATTATAGATGATGATGATCCAGAGTTTTTAAAAATTGTATCCCATGCTATATCTGCAAATGTACAAAAGTATCCACCCCTTTTAAAGAGGCTTCAATGTTTCTCTAATTGGTTTCATGCCAAGAGAGCAGTTGCTGTTTGCCTGAGGTTTCAGCATAAATTCAAAGGTATCAGAAACCGTGACACTATAGTCAGCCAAAGTAAATATATACCAGTGACGGTAGCAGAAATAGCAGGATCAGAATAGGAAATAATTAGATAAGATCAAGTAGAGGCATTTCAAAGTGAAATAAATATGCTAAAAGATAACAATGAGGATTCTGTATTCAGTAAAGACAAGAGGAGAGGTAAAGTAGTAGCCAGGACAAGTTCATTATACTTTAGGAGAAAATCCCTCAGCTCTTCTGACATGAATGAAGTACCTCTGCCGGAGTGGCATACCAAACAAGGCTAACAGTTTAATTAAACAATTGATAACAGTGCTGGTAGTCATGTCAGGGCAGGGGAAGGCAAAGGGGAACCTTGAAAATTCATCTACAACTGTTAGTATATAATTGTTTCTTGTTAGAGATGGAAGTGAGACTTTGAAGTCTAAGTTCAGTCTCTCAAATGGCTGAGTAGCTTTAAGAAACTGCCATGAGGTAGATTTTAAGAATTGTGGTTTGAGCTCCAAACACACTTGACAAGAAGCAGTCATTTTCTTCACTTCTTCTATAGAGTAGTTTAGATTCCGACCACGGACGAAGTGCATCATACGAGACACCCCAGGATGACATAGGTGTTCGTGTAGTTCTTGGAGTTTGTCTGTGGTTGTACCACCACAGATGAGGGAGAGAGCGTCAGCAGCTATGTTTTCTGGACCTGGACGGTACACTATGTCATAGTGGAAGCACGAAAGCTCAATACGCCATCTTGCTATCTTATCTTTCTTAATTTTACTATTAGATTTAGAGTCAAACATAAATTTTATACTACGCTGATCAGTAATAAGCTTGAAATGGTGTCCGATAAGATAGTGAGTGTCTCCACTTTCTTAGGGCTTCCACAATGGCGTAAGCTTTTTTCTCTACTGAAGAATGCCCTCGTTCCCTGTGAGAAAGAGTGCGAGCGAAAAAAAAAAGCCACAGGGCGACTGTTCTGGGTTAGAGTAGCTGCTATAGCATGGTCTGAGGCATCAGTTTCCACTGTGAATGGAGATGCAGGATCTACAGCCATTACCACCGTATTGGCAACGTCCTTCTTCAGGTTCTCAAATGCTTGCAATGCTTTTGTAGGCAGTGGAAAACCATTAACATGTGAGAGAGGGCGGATTTTCTCTGAAAAATTTGGAATCCAGCGAGAGTTGTGCGCAAGCAATCCCATAGCTTTGCAAAGTGAAGCAGTATCCTTAGGAAGTGGAAGATTCCACAGCGGCAGCAAGCGGTCTGGGTCAGGTTTAATCTCTCCGTCTTATACTGAATACCCAAGCAAGTTTAAGGCTCTGACTTTGAAGACACCGTTGCTGTGGTTTAGAGTTAGGTTGTTTTCCTCGGCCACCTTCAAGAACCTCTTTAAATTCTTGTCATGCTCCTCCTCAGTCTCACCGCACACCGTTACATTATCTACGTAAGCAAACGTACCACTCACTTTTTCTTTTCTAAGGATTTCATCAAGTACACGCTGAAGGGCTGCTACTCCATTTTTTACCCCAAATGGAATGCGATTGAATTCATAAAGTTTGCCCTCAGCTTCAAAAGTAACCTGATGATACGCACTTTCCAAATCCAAGGCACAAAACTCCTTGTACGGTGCAATGTTGTTTACCATCTCGTCTATATTAGGCAAGGGATAGGCATTAAGTTCGGTGAATCGATTTATAGTCTGAGAATAGTCTATTGACCATTCTCCTTTTGTGGTTCTTCCCTGACGTAACTAATACTTGTGCCCTCCAAGGTGAATTACTGGGTCTTATAATACCTTCTGATAACATACGCCAATCTCTGCTTCAATTAACTTTTTGTCAGCCATGGAGTAATGCCAGGATCTAATGGCAACTGGTTTGCACTCGGGTGTCAGGTTACTGAAAAGAAAAGGAACTGGCACCTTAACTACAGTTAGGTCACATATCTTAAGGGGAGGCCTTTCTCCTCCAAAATCCATTTCTAGAGCAGAATGATTTTGTAGAAATTCATGCCCAAGTATTATATCACTACATAAACTGGGTAACACTTTGAGCTTAATACCTTGGTAAGTCTCTCCTTGCAGCTCTATATCTACTGTACACTGACCTAGGATATTTGAGGAGAATGATTCATCCACCATAGAAACGTTTCCATGGTCTGGGAACATGACTAATTTGTTCTGTTACACTACATTATGGCACACAAAGTTTTCAGAGCTCCCAGTATCAATAAGAGCACTAAGAGAACAATCATTAATTTTAAGAGGCCTTACTTTTTCAAGACACTTGGGAGTGGCCTCGGCTATAGCAGTTAGCATGGCAGCAGAATGTTTAGAGCTAGAGGGGTTGCTTGACTGTTTCACTGAGCGGCACACTTTTGCATAATGCCCTTGCATTTTACACTTCAAACACACTGCATCTCTAGCAGGACACTGGCTTTGCGGATGCCGGTTGTAGCCACAAAAGAAACACCGAGCACTAGAAGTAGCAGCAGAAACAGAATCAGTTTTACTTTCAGCACTGCACAATTCCTCCACCTGACTCACTGATGGCCATTTCCAGGGTGCGGGCTTATTCATAGGCAGTTTTTAAGTTTAGTGTAACATTTTCCAAAAGCCGCTGACGTATTGCACCAGAGGCCAGCCCTTTTATGAAAGCATCCCAAACATAGTTGTCACACGCTTCCTCCGCAGTCACCGTTTTAAACTGACAATCTTTAGAAAGAAATTTCAATGCCTGGTGGAACTGGTCCAGAGACTCACCTGAACTTTGTCTGCGAGTAGCAAACAGGTGCCTGGCAAATATTTCATTTTTAGGTTTCACATACAGGGATGTCAGGACATCCACAACCTTCTCATAAGTCTCAGTCTGAAATGTAGTCATACACACGAGGAGCCACATAGTTCGTGAGAAGAACCAGCTTGTCAACTGTAGGGGTAGTCTTCTTCACAGCCAGGAAGAAGTTCGTAAACGTCTTCAGCTAGTGGATCCACTCCTTAGCCGCACTGGTAGAGTCTGGATCCACATTGAACCGTTCCGGGCGTAAGAGTCGCTCCATGATGATTATTATTGTGTGAGTAATAAATTGAAGTAAACCAAAGAAGACTGGTGAACTATGGTTTTATTACTCACACAATAGAACTGCAGCTATACACACTGTAACAAACAAACACACACATAGCTAGACACAAACAACAAACACAATAGTGGATAACTAAACATAACAGCTAACACTTGACAAACACAACTAAGCACATGATCACAACTAAGAAGCTTAATCAAACTTCTTATAGGTCAATAAGACAAACATCTAAACATATACTAAACAAAACAAAACAAAACAAAACATATAAGAAAAGAGGGACCCTACCAGGTTGTGTGAAGTTCTCAGCTGTACTGAGATGATCGGTCATGGAACTAAAAAATGTAAACAACTATTTGGAGGGATCCCTAATATAAAGTTACACGTCACATATCACCACACAGAGCTCACACTGGACAAAATCCTTATCCTTCAACTGTATTCTAAATTGAAAAGTGTCAGACTCTATTCACCATTAAGTCACCGCCGCAATGTTGCATCTTTATCTATCTTCTACCGCTATTTTCATGCTGACTGCTCCTCTGAACTTGCTAACTGCATGCCTCTCCCCGTCCCGCAGCCTAGCTGCACATGACTTTCTACTTCTCATCCTTATTCTGTCCATCTACCTAATGCAAGAGTTAACCAGTATCTTCACTCTTTCATCCCTTACACTGGTAAACTCTGAAACTCTCTTCCTTTGTCTGTTTTTCCACCTGCCTATGACAAACTCTTTCAAAAGAAGAGTGTCAACACACCTCTCATACTAAATTGGACTTCCCCTTCCTGTCTATATTTCTCCTACTGTCCTCTTTACAGGGTCTGGCGACAAGCGGGATTTTTTTTTTTATACTTCATTTATTTTTCCCTTAGCCAGTACCCTTTTAATGTAATTAAAAAAAAAAAAAAAGCATCCATGCATAAATAGTATGTGTACTGATGCTGCTGTATCTAGGTATGTATATATGGTATACTTCACACAGCTCCATTACTCCATTATTTATATATAACACTGATATATATATATATATATATATATATATATATATATATATATATATATATATATATATATATATATATATATATGTATATATATATATATATATATATATATATATATATATATATATATATATATATATATATACATATATATATATATATATATATATATATATATATATATATATATATATATGTATATATATATATATATATATATATATATATATATATATATATATATATATATATATGTATATATATATATATATATATATATATATATATATATATATATATATATATATATATATATATATATACATATATATATATATATATATATATATATATATATATATATATATATTTATTTATTTATTTATTTAAAAAAAAAAAATTTTCTTGCTGATGCAGGTGTCCTTGGTGGGTATTAGTGGCAATGGCATCCTTGCACACAAGGGTCTAGGTACAAGGCTGATGGGAGGTGACGGCGGCTGCGGTGGTGGTGGTGGCAGGGGCGGCGGTGGCGGTGGTGGCAGGGGCGGCGGTGGCGGTGGTGGCAGGGGCGGCGGTGGCGGCAAGGGTTCTGCTGGCCTGTAAGTGAAACACAAACACATGGTCAAAGCGAGTACAAAAATCTGACGCGTTTTTGTGCACATGTTGAATGCGCACACAGAAATGCCCGTGTGAAAGAGGCCTTAGTCATGTTACATATAGACAACCTTAACGGTGATGTGTTAAGATGATTATTTTGTACTTGTACTTACTTTTAGGAAGTACTGAGCAGGACTATTAGCAAGACACTGAGGCAATAAGGCTGTGACGTCCTCAATGTCTACAACGCATCCTGCTCCTGACCTCTTATTAGAGGTAGAGCAGACAGTGTCACAAAGTTTACGCTTCCTTGAGGTGGTAGTGGTGGTGCCAGTGGTGGTGGTGCCAGTGGTGGTGGTGGTGGTGGTACCAGTGGTGGTGGTGCCGGTGGTGGTGGTGGTGCCAGTGGTGGTGGTGCCGGTGGTGGTGGTGCCAGTGGTGGTGGTGCCGGTGATGGTGGTGCCGGTGGTGGTGGTGGTAGTGGTGGTGGTGCCATTGGAGGTGGTAGTGGTGGTGGTGCCATTAGAG
>JAXIVD010001807.1:68098-74501 GCA_036785275.1 Cancer borealis
AAAAATATCATGCTGTACCTTGTAACTATTTAAGATGTATACACTATCCATATATAAAAAAAATATTATAACCTGATAATTAATTACATGTATTAAAATTTCGGTATGTCATTTTCAGGTTAACATATATGATTTTAAGTTTTCTATATGTAACATGATTAAGTTATAGAAATATATATAAATCTCTCTCTCTCTCTCTCTCTCTCTCTCTCTCTCTCTCTCTCTCTCTCTCTCTATATATATATATATATATATATATATATATATATATATATATATATATATATATATATATATATATATATATATATACACACATATACAAGCTGATGAAATAAAAAGTCTTGGACTTAATTGTTAAATGAAGAAATATTTTGTGATTAATGTTAGTTGTAACATTTCCCTTCCATTAGAACATTGTCGACGTTCTGCATCACCATACACAGGTATATTGCTGAAACTTAAATAATTGTATATGCTTTAATGCATGATTTTGCAATAATCTTCATTTAAAGTGTGCTCTGATAGGCAAATGATTGTCTGAGATCTTACTTTCCCAATGCTTTTGTAGCGGAACAGCTTTTAGCATTAATGTTATAACTATATTAACTAGGATGCTTCAGCATATGTGGGACTTATATTGGATGTGTTTCTTCTCTTTTGTTATGACTACTATAATGTATATGCCTTTAATATTCCTTTTCCTATGTTTAAGTTTTGAATGTTTTGGAATTTCTAGTTATATATTTCTTCATTATTTTCTTTAATTAACATTTATGGAACTATCATCAGTCATTCATATATGCTAAGGTCTACTTTGGTAGAACATTTAATGTGCAATGTGAAAAGAGTTCGGTACATATACTGGTTTAAAATATTTTCATGTTTGTCATTGTAATTTCTCTTCCTGCACATACCTATTCCTTGTTTTTCATATAATATTTTTAAATTATTTCCTTTACATGGTATGGCGCCAAGTATGAATTATTTGTAAACGTATTATTTATTAACCATTGGTCAGTCACCTCATCATGAAAAGAAATCAAAAGTAATACAATAAAAGATATATACAGATTGCATTTCCACACTTTTAAATGTGTTATGCAATTAGTAACACATTGTGTTGTAAATGATTTTTTGGATAAATATGACATTGCATTATTAAGCAGGTATGTGTTTGAAACGTAATATATATCTTTACTTACAATTTAGATTCCGGGAATTCAACTTCGGCAAACTCAAAACAAGTGGAGGCAACTCAAGACGCAATACAGAGCTTATGAGGACAACCAAAGGCAGTCTGGTCGAGAAAGGAAGCTAGAGCCACTACACTATAACTTGATGTCATCCTTTCTTAGAAATAGGCCACTTTCAAACTCTTCTCAGTTCTTATTGGAAGGTGCCTCAACCAGCCAACAGCAAGACCCAACCAGAATAAAATCGCCAGACCAATTTTTTACGTCGCACCTAGTCTTACCACCAAACTCTTTTTTTTTTTTCATGGACACGAAACACGTGTAAGAATAAAAAATGTACCTTTTATAGTCCAAATTTATTGTTTTAATGTACATTAGGAACACACATAATACTTATATTGGCATAAATGAAATATTTTTATTCACACAACGAATATTTTACTAGCCACAGCTCTATTCGAGCATTCTTACAATAGCTAACCGTTTTTGAACTCCCTCTCTTTGCTGAGTCTGGGATGACTCAGTTGTTGCATCACTAACTTGCACAGTCGTGTTAGTTACCCCTTCCCTTTCCAAACACAATGTATCTTCAGGGTCATGCAATGCTATATTATGAAGAACACAACAAGCTTTTACAATTTTGGAAATCCTTTCTATATCTGCATCAATATATTTCAATCGCCTGAATCTTCCCTTCAAAAACCCAAAAGCATTTTCTATGATAACCCTGGCTTTAGACAGTTTTTTATTAAATTTCAACTGACCATCAGACAAATTTCCATTATTCTTAAAAAGAACCATCAAATGCTTGCTTAGAGAAAAAGCAGAATCTCCAACAATATGGTAATTTGGTGAAGGAAAGTACCTGATGTCAGAGTTTTGCATTTTGGTGTATAATGAACATGACTTAAAAACTCTGCTATCATGCGCAGACCCTGGGAAACCAGTCTGAATGAAAGAAATTTTTTTTTATCAGCGGTACAGACAGCCATTAGATTAATACTGTGTCTCTGATTTCTGTCAATATAATCTGCTTGTGTTTCACTAGGAGCCTTAATATGAATGTGTGTATCGGTGATTATTTTTGGTACCCGGTAGCCGCGTGGCTTGGAAGAGTGGAGGTAGAGGGGTAGCGTGGATGATGGAGGTCTTGTTGAAACACACACGGCTTGATATAGATGATATATTGACACAACACGACTTGAGTAGATACAGAATATATAGTGACTATGACCTTTGCCTGCCTTGAGAGAGATGACGAAACGTTGATGATGGTAGCGAGCTGAGAGATGAGCGACTGGTTGATGTAGTCGCCAGGCTGAGAATGAGTGTGAGAAGTGGTGGTGGTGTGCTCAGCCGCGGTCAGGAAGGGTCGACTCCAGGTGGACTACGCGCCTATGATTGGTCGGGACTGACCCGGGAGAATGACGTCACGGGAACAGAGCTGTGTGATCCTGCACGTAGGCCGTGGGTCGGCTTTGACCTGACGCCTTGGCTGGGATGTGAATTCTAGGAAAATTCCTTACCCGCATACACTCTCTCTCTTAGCTAAAAACAATGAATATCTTAAAACTAGTTAACAATGATATACAGATATGATATGATACAAATACTTCCCCCTTGGAAGCATACGTCCTCGTATGTTGAGCTAAAGAGTACAATCAGAGAGGGGGGACGATGAAATACATTGAAACAATACAGAATACACAATAAGACATAAGACATAATAAAAATACATGAGACATGAACAAGAATCAGGATGTAGCCTTTACATAGATACATATATATACATAGTTGGACAGGAATGAAAGGAAAGATGAAGGAAATGGCTAGTAGACTGGGCGAGACCGGAGCTGATATTTAGGTGAGGATGAGATGGGGGGTGAAGGTGGCTGACTTTCAACAATGTCAGGAGCATTTTCTGGTAGTGGAGAGGTAGGTTCGAAATCGAAACCACGATCAACCCGTTTGAGATGGTCTCTGTGAACAAAGTTTTCACTGCCTGAACTTAGGTTTCTGAGTTTGAACTTGTGACCGGCCATCTTTTCAATTACACGGTGAGGTCCGTTGAATCGGGGGTCGAGCTTAGAGTGGCGGTCTTGGACTTTGGTGAACACGATGTCACCAACCTCGATGTCATGCGGTTTAGCGCGCTGATGCTGTTTATGCAGCATAGATTCCTGAGAGGCGGTAAGTCTGTCACGGACGGACATATGAATACGTTGGAAAGCTGAAACGCGATTCTGAACATAATCGTCAACGTTGTATAGAGGACGAGGGTCAGAGGAGAGAAACTCATATGGGAGTCTTTTGTCAGAGCCATATAAAATGAAATGTGGAGACTCGTTGATCGATGAGTGAATCGCAGCGTTAAGAGAGCATGCGACTAGGGGAATGTGATCATCCCATGAAGAGCTTGAATTGGCAATGAAGCGTAAGATGTCGAGAATTCGACGGTTTGCTCTCTCGACTTTTCCGTTCGCTTGAGGGGAATATGGAACAATGTTGCACTTTTTAATTTCAAATGACTCGCAAACAGCTTTGAGGATGGCATTGTTGAATTCGGTGCCATTATCTGATAGAAGTACTTTAGGAGATGCATACCGGCATATGACTTCATCTATCAGTGCTCGTGCAACTGAACGTGCAGATTTGTCTTTGAGAGGAACCAAGATGCTGAAGCGTGAAAAACTATCGATACAGACGAGCAAATAGTGAAAACCGTTCTCCGTCAGAGGGAGTTTCAAAATATCGACTGACAGACTGTCCCAAGGAGCATGAGGGATAGGATATGGGAGGTTCGGAGATTCATAATGGAGAGAGGGACGATGCTCAGCGCATGAAGCGCATAAGAGACAATGACGGGTGATGTCTTTCCTCATGGAAGGCCAGAAATATGATCGTTGAGCCTGTTTGAATGCTCTATCTTTGCCTGGATGACCGGCAAGAGGGGAGTCATGAACGTGATACAAGATTATAGGGACAAGAGCTTCTGGAATGACAAGCTGAGATGCATGATGTAATGAATCGTCCTCAGAAATGACAGAACTAGATTTATAGAGGACATCGTCTCGAAGCAAAAAGGAATCTGGGGAGAATGGCAAGCTTGGAAGGTTACTGGCATCACCTGATTCAAGATAATAAATGAGACGTTTGCAGAATTGATCAGACCTTTGAAGGGATTTGACTTCCTCAAGAGTGGGGAGTGACTGTGAGGTTGTGAGCAGACTGACAGGAGCGACATGACGGGACAGAGCGTCAGCGACAGAATTAGCTTTACCTGGGAGGTACGCGAATGAAGGATTGTACTCTTGAACAGTGAGTTGCCAACGGGCAAATTTTCCGGTTAAACTGGTTCCTTTGAATAACTCTGTGACAGCAAAATGATCGGTTAGAACGTGGATCTTATATCCGAGTATGATGTCTCTGAAGTGACGAAGAGACCAAACGACTGCGAGAGCTTCGCGGTGAGTGACACTGTAGTTGCGCTCAGCAGCATTGAGCAGACGACTGGCAAAGGCAACTGCGCGTGATTTACCATTTTCATCTCGTTGCATGAGGACAGAACCGATACCGATGTTTGATGCGTCAGTGCAAAGAATAAACTCCTTATTGAAATTAGGAAATGCGAGGACAGGAGCGTTGCATAAGGCTTGCTTGAGGGTAGCGAATGCTTTCTCGCACTCGTCCGTCCATGCGAATGTTACATTCTTTTTAAACAATGATGTGAGAGGTTGAGCGATTTTACTGAAATCTTTGATAAATTGCCGATAAAATCCTGCAAGGCCAATGAAACTACGAACGTCATCAGCAGAACTAGGAGTAGGAAACCGTGATATCGCATGAATTTTATCGTCAAGAGTGTGGATGCCATCTTTGTCAACCTTGTGGCCTAAGAATTTGATTTCACGTTTGAGGAACTGACATTTACTGAGTTTAAGAGTTAACCCAGCCTTTGCAAAACGTGACAGAACATCTGAGATGGTTTCGAGGTGTTCGGGAAGGTCCTTTGATGCGACTATCACATCGTCTAAGTAACAAAACACCGAAGAGCCTAAGAGGCCAGAGAGAACTGAGTTCATGAGACGCATGAAAGTTAAGGGACTATTACGTAAACCCATGGCCATACGTTTGAAAGCGTACTGGCCAGATGATGTGGTGAAAGCAGTGTAGTGCCGTGAACTTTCTTCTAGCTCGACCTGGAAGAAACCAGACTGAAGGTCGAGGGTGGAAAATACACTGTTTGAATCACCTATTGACTGGAGGAGATCAGACAAGATTGGCATAGGGAATCGATCAGGTATCGTCGCGGCGTTTAAACCACGGAAATCGACGACTACTCTCCACTCACCATTGGACTTAGGAACTAGAAACAGCGGGGCATTGAATGGTGATGCCGCTGGCTCTATGATATCCTCGTCCAGCATGCTTCTGACAGCGTCGTCCATTAACGTCCTGCGGCTGTGTGGGATGCGATAAGCCGGGACGTAGATGGGTGTCGAGCCTGGGGTGAGGTGGATGGAATGACGAACAGCATCGGTCTTGCCCAGAGGTTCACCCGGAAGAGAGACACATGACCTGAAAGTCGATAAGAGGGCAAGTAAATCTGTTTTCGTTTCAGGAAAATCAACATCACCAATATGCTGGTCAAGAAGAGGAGGAGGAGAATCTGAGGCAATTGGTGAAGACATGGATGTGTGACAAGGAGATGAGGTGACAGGGGTGACAGGGGCAGGATAAGGGAGAACTTCGCCTAAAGTCACGCCAGATTGAAGGGATATAGGGTGATTCGTGAGATTCTGAATGGCAATACAGCAAGAACTATCCTTGTCTAGGGTTGAAAGAACTGATTCGAGAGCGACACCATTCACTCGGGCAGAGTCGGGCAAACATAAGATGTCTGTCCCGGGGGGCACACCTTTGACGACGACGCGCACCAAACAGAGGTGGGTCTGTGTGACTACCACAGAGGAGGTCAACACAGCTTTCCTGAGTCTGGTGTTCGAGAGGACGTCAGACAGTGTTGTAGGAGAAGAGGGATTGTCGGTATCGCTGTGCAGCGCTTCGCTAGGCGAGTCGGCTGGCGTAGATAAGACAGGGTCAGGGATTACTGAGGGTGTCTTGAGCGATGAGGGAGGGACATGAGATGAGTCCTGAGAAGGCGTGTGCATTACAACGTAGACATCAGATGGTGGCGGTGACTCAGG
>JAXIVD010001808.1:5000-57500 GCA_036785275.1 Cancer borealis
ATAGAATAGAATACAATACAATACAATAGCACAAAATATAATTAAAAAACATAAAATCAATATATGGATTAATACATAGCATACAAAAATACAAACACACACACACACACACCTCCTCTGAGCCGTGCATAACGTAGGTTCTGCCCAGTTGAGTGTCACACGTCCTCTGCCGCACACTCCACCACGCGGCCGTCCTGTCGTGGCAAAACAGCTCCTTCTCCAAACACTGAGCCTGGAGTCATTACACACAAGGAGTCAATTAGTCACCAATTAGCCACCAATTAGTCACCAACAGTCAACCAATCCAAGTCTTCCCTAATCCCTTTGTTGCCTCCTTCCCTGCTTACCCTCGGACAGGTGTGTAGGAGGAAGGCTGGCAGGACCGTGGGTTGGCAGGGGAGTACAAGGGGGGGACGCACCACATGGGGGACCTCAGGTAAAAGGGGCACATCCCCCCATATACTCTTATCCTCCTCACTTTCACCTATGATTAGTATGGGATCCTTCTGCTAGGGGAAAAAAGGGGAAAAAAGGGGGGAAAAGGGGAATGGTTAGTTTGTATTTTTCTGGTGTTTTTTTTTTATACGTATCATTGCTTTTATTAGTTAATTTTTGTTTTATCTTATTTTTCTTCATCCTTCCTCTCTCTCCTTCCTTCCATAACTTTCTCTCCATCCATCTACCCTTCCTTTCTCTCTCTATCTCTCTCTCTCACACACACACACACACACACACACCTTCTCCACCACACTCCTCCTTGACCCATGTTTAGACGATGACCCGGATTTCCGATGAGACTTAGAGCTTCCCGATCTTTGCAAGCCTCCTGTCTTCTGCGGGGAGGAGGAGGAAGAGGAGGAGGAGGAGGAGGAGGAATTGGAGCCTCTTGAGGACTGCCTAGGGTCATGGGGGAGTGATGAGGAGGAGGAGGTCAGGTGTGTCTCCTTTGTGGTCACAGCAAGGTCATTTGAGGTCAGGTCACTTGAGTTTGATTCTGAGATGACTTCTATCAATGGTTGCCGGGCCTTCTTAGACCTGGTGGAATAATTGTTTGTTTTTGTATGTGTACGTATAAACACACCCATCACTACACCCATAAACACACCCATCACTACACCCATAAACACACCCATCACCACCCACCTCATAATTCTGTGGTTCATGGTCTCAGCAAGGTGATGCATAACGTGTTCTGTGAAGGTGTAGAAGGATGAGGTGTATGAGGAGAACACAAGCCCCTGTAACACCCTGCTGGAGGTGACAGCGGCAGGGTACAGGGTGGTGATGGCAGGGGTCAGGAACAGACTCTCCTTCCCTAACAACATCTTACCATGAGCCTGTCCCTGTTGGTGTTGTCTCTTCTTACTCCTCCTGTTCCTCCCTCCCCAAGTTTGACGGAGGTAGAGTATGTTGGTGTACTGTACGGCTGCCACCACAAGCATTAACCTAGGGAGGGAGGGAGGTAATTAGAAGAGGTGATTAGAAGGTGTGATTAAGTAAAGATGATAATTAGAAGAAAAGATCAAGTAAGTAAAAATGGTAATTAAATGATAATCGGAAAATAGAAGAAAAATATATATAAGAAATAATCACATAAGCATAATTATTGGTTTGACATAATTAGGCGGCCATGACGAGCATTAGCCTGGGGAGAAAGGTAATTAGAAGAGGTGATTAGATAAAGATGGTAATTGGGAAGAAGGGAAGACAAAAATATTAGAGATTACGACATACATATTTATCGGAAAAAGGAAAGAAAAATATAAAATAATTACAATCCTAATAACATAATACATTAATCTCAAAAAGGAAGGAAAATATTAAAGATAAATACACAAAAGATAATAATCAGAAAATGAAAGAAAAATACAAGATCTATAACCAAACAAACACATTAAAACACACACACACACACACACACACACACACACACACACACACACACACACACACACACACACACACGAACACACATAAAAAAACAAGATAATAACACAAGCACAATAATCCAAAGAGAAAAAAAAAAAAAAAAAAAAAAAAAAAAAAACAGAACAGAAATAACCACACACACACACACACATACACACACATAAACACACACACACACACACACCCGACAAAACACAGAAGTCAGGTGTATTTGATGTTTTACCTTGCTAGGAGGCCGCCAAACACCGCTTTAGATGCCTCGTTTGGACTCAGGTTGACAAAACGCAGGAATGAGAAGCACTTGTTGGAGTCGTCTGTGTGTGGAGGAGAGAAAATGTTAAGATATTCACTGTCAGGGAAAGAGAGAGAGAGAAAAACAGAGAAATCAATAGAAATAGAGAGAAAGAGAGAGAGAGAGACAGAAAGAAAGAAAGACAGAAAGAGAGAGAGAAACAGAGAAATCAATAGGTAGAGAGAGATAGACAGAAAGAGAGAGGAACAGAGAAATTAATAAAAAGAGAGATGGTCAGAAAGAGAGATAGACACAGAAAGAGAATGAGAAAAACACACACACACACACACACACATACACATAACAACCCATCCCACTTCAAAAGAAAAACAAAATAAACAAACAAATCCACACCCACATCACCCGTAACCATCACCCGCCACTTGTCATCACCCACCACTAGAATGGTTGAGGGAGGTGTGTATGTGGTGTGGGTGGAATATGCTGAGTGTGTTGTGTAGGAGGTGCAGCTTGGTGGGAGGTGCGTGGAGGAGGTGAGCCTCTCTGAACACCAGCTTGGGGATGCAGTAAGGCTCAGGACGCATCGTGTAGGGTGAACGCACTTCTCGCCTCTCTAGCAGCTCAGGGTGATTGCAGACCTGGAGGAAGGGTGAAGGGTGAGGGTTAGGGTCACCGCCTCACGTGTCTCAAAGTAAAAACACACACACACACACACACATCCTCACCCACCTTCCTGAACTGCATCACCAGGTTCATTAGGGATGAGGTGACGGATGACTGCTGTGAGGATGGTCCCATGGATGACCGCAGCAGCTCATCAATACTGATCTTGTTCTTCAATCCGTTATACAGGAACTTTTGACGCAGGGTGAGGGGACAGTACATCATGATCTGAAGGGATCAGGTTTTAGAACTTAGTAGTCAGGATAGGACACGTGGGAATGGGTACAAGGTAGAAAAACTTAGATTCAGGACAGACCTAGGTAGATATTGGTTCACTAACAGAGTGGTGAACAATTGGAATAGGCTGGGTAGACACGTAGTAAGTGGTGAGTCAATAGGTAGCTTTAAAAGACGGTTGGATCAGAGTATGGATAGGGATGACAGGTGGGATGGATAAATATTGGATTATTCCAAGGGTGGGGGACAAGGAACTGCCTCGTGTAGGTCATCAACTGGCCTCTTGCAGTCTCATCAATTCTTATGTTCTTATGTACTTGTACCCAACCTTTGTTTACACCGTCCCCCCAAACCCCCAGGTAATTAGGCTCACTACGCTCCCCATCCATCCCCATTCCTGAGAGGGAGAAAGGAGGAGGCGGCAATTCTAGTGGTTGCCCCTAGGCGTCCTGTACTCTAGGTATGCCCCTGCACACACACACACACACGCACACACACACACACACACACACATACTCACCTCAATTTTATCGGTGAGTTCATTTTCAACTTCTGTCTTGACTCTCCTCAACATAAATGGCTTTAAAATCATGTGTAGGCGATTGAGGTGTTCTGGGGATGGGGGGGAAGAGAGAGAGAGAGAGAGATAGAGCGAGAGCGAGAGAGAGAGAGAGAGAGAGAGAGAGAGAGAGAGAGAGAGAGAGAGAGAGTGAGTAGTTAGTCATAATAATCTCTCCTTGAATAAGTGTAAGGAAATATTTATCCGAATATTTATTACTGAGTTTACGGCAAAGTTTATAATTATACAGAAAAGAATGAGACTAAGAAATAAGTTAATATAATAAACAGTTAATATAAAAACAGGTAAATAAATCACAATATAATATAACAAAATAAAATAACATTAGAAAACATAAGACGTGCCACATGCGTTTTATTAGCCACACGTCCCTTGATGCAAGATAAAAAAAAAAATTAATAATAAAAATAAATAAATAAATAAATAAATAAATAACAATAAAAAAAAAAAAAAAACACCACATAATCCTCCACTTACTTACTTTCATCCACATGTGTTTTATTCTCCACATGACCTTCAATATCCTTGCTGAACCACTCATTGAACCACAGATGGGAGTCAAAGAGGGTAGGCATGATGAAGTGGAGCAGAGCCCACAACTCCGCCATGCTGTTCTGTATTGGAGTGCCGGACAACAGCAGGCGGTTACGACAACTGAACCCCAAGAGCAGCTTCCACCTCTGGCTGTGGGGGGGGGAGGGATGGAGGGTGTTAAGGGGTGAGGGGAAGGATGTGGGGGTATGTGTAGGGTGAGGGTGTGTGTGTGTAAGATGGGATTGTGTGTAGATGTGTGTGTTTGAAGGGTGAGGATGGTGTGTGTGTGTGTGTGTGTGTGTGTGTGTGTGTGTTTAAAAGGGTGATATGAGAACAATTATAGGATGTGAAAAAGAGTGATTTTGGATGCTAAGGGAATGTAGATGGATAACTTCACCTAACTTGATTGGATTCAACTTAACTTAACCCAAACCAAACCAAACTTAACCCGTAAGGTGTTAATATTTTTTTTAAACCCAACACAACCCAACCTAACCTAACGTGCCCCACCTGTTTATGCTCTTGATTGCCTGTGCCTCGTCCAGCACCATGTAGTTCCATTTGAGTCGGTTCAGAAACTTGAAGTCCTGAATCACTATTTGGTAACTGGTCACTACTATGTGGAAACTTGCTTCCTTAGATCCAAGATTCTTGCCGTCAAAGAATTTCCTTAAGTTTTTTCTCTCCTCTGGATTACCCCAATAGGGCACAACCTGGGAAGGGAGGGGGAGGGAGAGGGAGACAGAGGGAGTGAGAGAGAGGAGGAGTGAGAGACAGAGGGAATTCTCTTCTATTAACTTATAATCTTTCTATTTTATCCTACAATCTCTTTATCTTAAACTAAAATCATCTTTTTTTTTTATAAATTACACATACACAACAATCATTCATTCATTTAATAGATAACATAATAAACAATAATAATAATAATAATAGGTAATGATAATAATGGCCTTAATGAATAACCCTTTCTTCACCTACAATCCTTCCTTCCTTCCTCCCTTACACTACAATCTCTTGAATAATAAGTAATACAACCCAACACATAAACATTGACTAATAACAAATACAATTCTTCATCTTTACTAAAAAAAAAAAAAAACTAATGAAATCTATATCAATTCCACATTATTTTCTTCACATTCTTTCTTATATTCTATCTCAGGTATATGTTTCACACCTGTCGGATCACCTGTACACTTTTTTTTTTTTTTTATATATACATTAAAAGGATACTGGCTAAGGGCTAACAAAAATAACTGTCCTCGTTACCTTAAATTCCGGGACGAATCTTGCAATTTCCCCGGTCCAGTTATGCAGCGTGGAGGCAGGTGTGATAATGAGGAAGGGCCCCCAGGTGTCTGCCAGGTAAAGTGGATAATTAATGGCCAGGTAAGGTGGGTAATTAACTATAGATTATGTAACCTTGACGGGAAATAATTAGAGTAGTATTATGTCGTTTATACATACTGATTCTAGCACCAGCAAAATACATTATTATAGTTAATATGTTTTTATATTCAATAATCCTCCGCTCCATAAGGGATAGAAACGAGAATGTTACTACAACTACTACTACTACTACTACTACTACTACTACTACTACTACTTCTACTACTACAACTACTCCTACTACTACTACCACTACTACTACTGCTTACCATATTGTTCACATATATGAGCCAGAAATGCGATGGATTGAACTGTCTTTCCAAGTCCCATTTCATCGGCTAAAATTCCATTAATTCCCTGAAAATTAATGAAGAATTAAATTAAAATAAAAAACACCTTTTCTTACTGTATGTTTACCTGTCACTAAGTTTATACATTGATACAGTAATATCACTCAGTTTGTAATATATTGCTACATTAATAGAGGTATTAATATAGTTTTTCTAAGTTTTGGAAAGTGAGTGAGGAAAGTGAGGAAAGCGAATGTCATGATTTTTATTCAATTTTTCGGATGTGAGGTTGAAATATATTAAGTAAAGATTAGTTAATATACAAATAAAGGAATGAAAAATTGAATAAATTGATAAATAAATGAATAAATCAGTAAAACGAGAAAAAACACAAACAAAAACATAAAATACATGTAATAGATAAAAAAAATTAAAAAGCACAAAAAAAAAATAAATAAATAAATAAATAAATAAATAAATAAAACATGAACAAACTTTGAGCAACACTTACAAAATAGTACAGGTTTGCCAGCCAGTTCATTCCGTTGAGTTGATAACTTTTGAGAACACCGTTGAAACACCTTGGTTGAGGGTGTTCCTTGGCCTCCTTCACCACCCCCGAGCCTGGCCCACCTTTGCCCGGGCTGCCCGAGAACAGGTTCAGCTTGGCCTGCTGCAGGGAGTATGCCTCCTGGGCTGTCTTCAGGGCCTGCACCTTCATGGCCTCACTAGGGGCGGAAGGGGATTAGAGAGAATTAATTTGAGGAAGCAATAATGGAGAGAAAATTAAAGCTAGATAATGCATGTGAATCAAAGTGAGATAATGAGAGAATTAGAACACATGATATAACAATACAGAGAATCATCCAACACACCAACACACACACACACACACACACACACACACACCCTGCTCACCAGTCATAGTCATCCGTGGTTAGTGCTGATGATGCTGGTAGTGAAGTGTCGTCCTCCAGCTGCTTGAGTATGGTGCTTGTGTCCTCGTCGTCCATGGAGGCCGAGCCCATCTTGTTCTTCATGAAGTGTGCGTACAACTCAGGTAATGTGATCAGGAAGTTGACCTTACGCTGCTGCCGCTTCACCTGCGTTGGGTTAGGTTAGGATGTGACAATTAGTAGGTGTGTTTGGGTGGGTTGTATGTCAAGTTGTAACACACACACACACACACACACACACACACACACACACACCTCCAGTATTTCTTTATCCATCTTCCTTTGTTCCTCCGCCTCCTTCTCTGCCCGCCTGTTCTGTTCCTTCAAGATGCGGTCAAACTTCTTCCACTCAGCCTGCATGGTGCGGGTCAGCCTCTTGAGCAGCCACACCTTGTCCTTCACTGTCTTCTGACTCTACACAGGGAGGATGGAGGTGGACGTGGAGGTGGAGGAGGACAGAGATGAAGAGGAGGAAGAGTGAGAGGAATATATATTAATACATAGAAGAAATAAATTGCAGTTTATATACATTTGTTTTTAGTGATGATGGAAGAAAAGGAGAAGGAAGAGGAGGAAGAAAGAAGGAGGAGGAGGAAGAGGAGATGTAAGGAAGAGGAATGAATATAAACGACATAATAAGAGAGAAAAAATCACTCAGAAGAAAAATATTGTACCTTATATAAAAAAAAAATTAATAATAATAAAATAGAAATAACAATATATAACACATATAATATACAAAAAATAACAACCACCACACACACTTACACACCCGCACACCACACACACATACACACCCACACACCACACACACACACACACACACACTTACACACCCGCACACCACCACACACACACACTTACACACCTGCAGGGCCTTCTGTCTGCACACCCGCATACACCCTGTAGCCATACGTTTACAGTTCTGCAACACCTCTTTTCGGAAGGATACGATGGACTTCTGACACCGACCCACCTCCTTCTTAGACATTACCACCCATAGCTTGTGTCTGCGCATGGTTAGAGCCTGGGGGGGGAGGAAGGGGGAAGGGGGAAGGGAAGGTGTGTGGGGTGAGGGTAGGAAGTAAGGGAAAGGGGAAGTAAGGGAAAGGGGAAGGAAAGATAGGTACATAAATTAGGTACATGTGTAGATAGATTATATATTATTATTTAATATATATTCATACATTTCAAATTTACGACAAAACTAACCCAAGGAGGAGATAAATAAATAGATAGATGTATAAATAGATGGATAGATCAATAGATACATACATAAATACAGACATACATACATGAATCATCACACAATACAATATACAAATTTCAAATGAACTAAAATGATAATAACAATAATAATAATGCAACGAAACACACACACACACACACACACAAAGATAGATAGATGGATACACACATACATAGATTACACATATACCTAATTGATCACAATACAATTTATACATTTCAAACTAATAATAATAATAACAATAACAATAATAACAATAATAATAATAATAATAATCACCAAAACACACACACACACACACACACACCCACCCACCTGTGCATCTAGTTTCTTGTGTTTCCTGTCCCTCCTCACCCCTCGGCCCCTTCCCTTGGTGGGCACAGACAGGTCATCTGAACCATCATCAGGGAAGCTGTGCAGACTGTCCTCATTCTGGCAGGCAGGACTCTGTGTGGGGGGTGGGGGAGGGAAGGATGGGTAAGGTTTGATATGAACAGGTTGGGTAGGGAAGGGAAGATTAAGGAATGGATGGGTAAGGTAAGGTAAGCATGGGTAGGGAAGGGAAGGGAAGGGAAGGGAAGGGAAGGGAAGGGAAGGGAAGGGATGGGAAGGGATGGGAAGGGAAGGGAAGGGATGGGAAGGGAAGGGATGGGAAAGGAAGGGATGGGAAGGGATGGGAAGGGATGGGAAGGGTAGGGAAAGGAAGGAAAAGGAAGGGAAAGGAAGGGAAGGGAAGGGAAGGGAAGGGAAGGGAAGGGATGGGATGGGAAAGGAAGGGGAAAGGAGAAGGGAAAGAAGCCACATTATACATGAATGACAAAGCTTAATGGAAAAGAACTGAAAATCAAACAAAATTATGTATATGTATAAATTATTTACTTTCCATCGTCAAATACTTTATTATTTATTCTCTCACAAGCTTAAAAAAAAAAAAAAATAATAATAATAATAATAATAATAATAATAATAATAATAATAATAATAATAATTAACCATTCTTTACTCATCAACATTACCATCATTACCTCACTATCTTTAAACACACACACACACACACACACACACATACACACACACACACACACACACACACACACACACACACACACACACACACACACACACCACCTACCTCCTCCTCCACCTCCTCCTCCTCCTCCTCCTTCTTGACCTTCTTCAGCCTTTCCTTCTCCCTGTTCTCCTTGTTTTTCTTCCTCCTTGTGCCAGCCATGAACCGCTGGTGGTCCGGATACTTGTCGGACCGGGAGAGTAGACCGGCACTGTAGTATAAGTACCCACGGTTCTGTACAGCAAGGGGCGGGCAGGGGTTAGCAGGGGCAGTGATGGCTTGGGAAGGGGAGGGAAGGGGTTAGCAGGGGCAGTGATGGCTTGGGAAGGGGAGGGAAGGGGTTAGCAGGGGCAGTGATGGCTTGGGAAGGGGAGGGAAGGGGTTAGCAGGGGCAGTGATGGCTTGGGAAGGGGAGGGAAGGGGTTAGCAGGGGCAGTGATGGCTTGGGAAGGGGAGGGAAGGGGTTAGCAGGGGCAGTGATGGCTTGGGAAGGGGAGGGAAGGGGTTAGCAGGGGCAGTGATGGCTTGGGAAGGGGAGGGAAGGGGTTAGCAGGGGCAGTGATGGCTTGGGAAGGGGAGGGAAGAAGAGGTTTTGGTAGGGAAGAAGAGGTTTTGGAAAGGGTAAAAGGGTTGGGATTTGGTAGAAGGAAGTAAGGATTTGGTAGGGGGAAAAAGTAGGGGTTGGCAGGGTGATTGGAGGTTTGGTTTGGCAGGGAGTGTTGGGTTAGAAGAGGGATGGTTTAGTAAGGGTAAGTAAGGGTAAGTAAAGAAATTTCCTTTCCTTCCTTATTTCCCTTCTCTTTTCTATCCATCTCTCCTTCCTCCCTTCCTCTCTCTTCTTTTCTCTCTCCATCCTTCTCCTCACCTCCTCATTTCCCTTTTTTCCTCTCCTCTCATTTCTCTTCTATTCTCTCCATCCATACATCCATCCTCCCTCTCTCCCTTCCTTCCTCACCTCTTCATTCTGATAGAAGTGTGATTGATGATGTTTCCTCAGCCGATGTTCTCTCAGCATTTCCTCCAAGTCAGCAGATGTCAGCCTCCTCCTCCCCTCATCACTCCCCTCCCCTCCCTCATCCTCCTCCTCCTCCTCGGCTTCAGAGGAGGAGGAGGAGGAAGAGGAGGAGGAGGAGATAAGGACATCTTTCAGCCACTGTCTCTTCCTTCGAACGTAACTGAAGTTGTATAAATGTGATTTGTCGTCATCTCGTTCTGGAAGTAAGTGAGGAAAGTATTACTATTATTGTTATTGTTATTGTTATTATTATTATTATTATTATGTAGTAGTAGTAGTAGTTTTTGTTGTTGTTGTAGTAGTAGTAGTAGTAGTAGTAGTAGTAGTAGTAGTAGTAACAATAGTAATAGTAATAGTAGTAGTAGTAGTAGTAGTAGTAGTAGTAGTAGTAGTAGTAAAAGATGAAAAAAAATTGTAGTAAATGAATAAATAATAGAAAGAGAGAAAGTAGAAGAGAAAAAAAGAGGAATAAATAAACATAAAAAAACATAAAATAAACATAAAAAAATCATTAGCAGTACAACATTTCATCATCCTTATCATTAATAATAATATATCAACTTTATACAATAATTTACATACTATCAATGCATATACATGTGTGTGTGTGTGTGTGTGTGTGTGTGTGTGTGTGTGTGTGTGTGTGTTACCTTCTTTAGTTCTTGGTATTCCATTCTTAAGTGACACGGCGGCTCCTTCCAACTCAGATTCAGAAGCTGTCTCATAATCACTGGAAAAAGGATAATTAAAATATGTTAATTAATGTCCATATGTCCTGTAGGGAAAGGAAGGAAGGAAGGAAGGAAGGAAGGAAGGAAGGAAGGAAATAAGGAAAAAAGGAAGAATAGTAGTACTAGTAGTAATAATAATAGTAGTAATAATAATCATAGTAATAATAATAATGCTGAAGGTAATTCCTGCGACAGCCGTAGAGTGAAGAGGTTGGGGAGAATCACAACTTGTAGTCCCTGTATGTATAGTAGTAGTAGTAATAATAGTAATAGTAGTAGCAATAATAATAATCATAATAGAAGTAGGAATAATAGTGATAATAATAGTAGTAGTAATAGTGACAATAATAACAATAACGGTAGTAATAAAAATAATAGTAACAGTAATAGTAACAGTAGTAGTAGTAGTAGTAGTAGTAGTAGTAGTAGTAGTAGTAGTAGTAGTAGTAGCAGTAGTAGTAGTAGTAGTAGTAGTAGTAGTAGTAGTGGTAGCCTCACCTTACGGGTTGTCCCAGTACAGTTTCCACATAGTTAAGGAAAGGTTCTAACTTGAGTGCTTGTTCCAGCCTCTGTAGGTGAAGAGGCTTGGAAAACTCACCCTCCTCCATCACCACCTGTACCAGAACAACGAGTATTAGGATTATGTAGTAGTAGTAGTAGTAGTGATAGATAATAATAGATAAATAGATAATGAGGCATCTATCAGCTCACAACCTTCTCTCTGATTGCCAGTATGGTTTCCAGAAAGGCCGGTCTACCGGTGATCTTGCTTTTCTACCTGAATCTTGGTCATCCTCTTTTAGGGACTTCGGTGAAACCTTTGCTGTCAGCCTTGACATATCAAAAGCCTTAGATAGAGTCTGGCATAAATCTTTAATTTCTAAACTACCCTCCTACGAATTCTGCCCTTCTCTCTGTACCTTCATCTCCAGTTTTCTTTGTGACCATTCTATTGCTGCTGTAGTGGACGGTCACTGTTCTTCTCCTAAAACTATCAACAGTGGTGTTCCTCAGGGTTCTGTCCTATCACCCACTCTCTTTCTATTATTCATCAATGATCTCCTAAATCTGACTCAATGCCCTATCCACTCCTATGCTGATGACACCACCCTGCATTTTTCAACGTTGTACAACAGACAAAAAATATGTGATTCAAAGCGAGATGCTATAGGACGCCTGAACTCCTGGTTCTGTTCAATGCCTCAAAAATTAAATTTCTACAACTATCTACTCAACATAACCTGTCGCGGCATCGCTGCACAAGACTTTTTACTTCTTTTCATTCCTATTCTGTCCATATTTATAATGCAAGAATTAACCAGCATCTTCACTCTTTCATCCCTATTCTGTTCATCTTTCTTACACAAGAGTTAATTGGTATCTTCACACTTTCATCCCTTACATCCTTACACTGGTCAACTCTGGAACTCTCTTCCTTTTTCTGTTTTTCGACCTGCCTATGACTTAAACTCTTTCAAAAGAGGAGTGTCAACACACCCCTAATGTTAACTGTACCTCCAACCCTTGCTTCTATGTCACCCTTCTGTCCTCTTTACAGGGTCTGGTGACAAGCAGGAGATTTTTTTAACGTATAACGTATTTTTGTTATCCCTTAGCCAGTACCCTTTCAATGAAAAAAAAAAAAAAAAGTAGTAGTAGTAGTAATAGTGATGGTGGTGGCAATTATACATACTTGAAAAAATCGTCTGAAACACCTAACCGTTTCCTACATAAACATTTGTTATATTTGATTCGTATTTATTGCATGAAAAATGTTTGTATCTAAGGTCAATCATAAAATTGAAAAACGGAAATAGACAATAATAATTAAATTAAACCAATATAAACCATATAAAAGAATATATATAAATTATTTAAACCGGTAGTAAAGCCTAAATAAGCCATAGAAAAAAGAAAAACGGAAAAAACAATGAAAAATTTAGAGAAAAAACACCGTAATTATTCGTTTACATCCAAGTGTTAATTATTGCGTGTTGGGTACAGTAAAAGAAGCGTTAGGACGTGGTGACCTACAAGGATATAGATGAAGGTGAGTGTGTTGTGTTGTGAGTGTGTTATGGTGGGCTGATAGGCTGACGAATCGGCAAAAATCGACTAATATACCGAATTGTAATTGTAATGTGTGTGTGTGTGTGGGGGGGGGGGGGGAATGTGCCAGGCAGCCGGTATATCGAAGGGCTTCTAATGCCTGTAATACCGCCCCGAAAATACCGGTATATCGGTATACCGGATAGGTGCACATCCCTAGACACACACACACACACACACAGTTGACGCCAAGCAATGCAATTTTATTGTGTTTCCGATTAATAATTACAATACTTAGGGCACCAGTGGTGTTGTATATCGCGTATATATATATATATATATATATATATATATATATATATATATATATATATATATATATATATATATATATATATATGTAGTACTACGTTCGTGGTACTGCACTTGTTAACACTAAACTGCATCTGGCTGATGCAGTTTAGTGTTAACAAGTGTAGCATTATGAGCGTAGGTAAAGGTAATAGGCCTGTAGACTACACATTAAATGACACTACCTTAGGAAGGTCATATAGTGTGAGGGACTTGAAAGTTCAAGTAAACAGTGACTTGCGCCCCAGGGAACGGTGTATTATAGCTAAAAATATGGCCAACAAGATACTGGGATTTATTAGTAGGTGTGTGACAAATAGGAGTTCTGAGGTCATTCTGAGGTTGTATTTAGAGCTAGTTAGACCCCACCTAGATTATGCAGCTTAATTTTGGTCCCCTTATTATAGGAAGGATATAGGCTCCTTGGAGGCAGTTCAGAGAAGAATGGCCAATATGATTCAGGGGCTGAGAAATTTACCCTACAAAGATAGGTTAAAACGTCTTAATCTCCACTCTCTAGAGAGAAGGAGGGCAAGAGGGGATTGGAATAGGCTGGATAGACACGTAGTAAGTGGTGAGTCAATAGGTAGCTTTAAAAGACGGTTGGATCAGAGTATGGATAGGCATGACAGGTGGGATGGATAAAGATTGGAGATAAGGAACTGCCTCGTGTAGGTCATCAACTGGTCTGTTGCAGTCTCGTCAATTCTTATGTTCCTAATTACAGGTAACCTTCTCCTTAATTACCGGTAACATTCCCTTAATTACAAGTAACATTGCGGTCATATAGAATGACCATAAAATAAGGTCGAGAATAAATAAAATAATAATAAAAATAATAAACACGTAATATTCCCGATCATTAAGGTCTTAATTACCTTGCTTAAGTACCTGTAATTAAGATGATGGATTGACTAAGTTTAATTACCTTTAATGAATGTACCAACTAATTAAGGCCGCCGCCAAGTATAATTAACCTTTAAACAACGTGAACTTTGATTTTTATAATATACGTAAATAAATATAAAATAGTACTAAATTCCCTTTATTCCTCTACCTGCAGCTTCCTTTTTTCTCTGTTCAGTCCCCCTAATGGGCGTGGCGTGGGCGTGGGCGTAGCAGGAGCGTGAGGCTATATTAACACTGCCTCTCAACACCACTAGTAGACACGGGAAGGAAATAAACAACAAGGTTTTATTCGCCGCCATCACACCCGCCATTTTGATTGCGAGTCTCGTTACTTGTTTTTGTATAATTTCCATGTTTTTAGGGTTATTTATTATGTTTTGATATCTAATTAACAATCTGGTTAAATTAATTGCATTAATAAGTAAGTTTTTATATTGAATATTTATGTTTTTTGAGAGATTTAATGCAAAACGTTTTGGGTTCAGGGTAGGCAAGGCGTCGTTATTATAATTATTATATATGGATTCATTGAGATATTGTAATTATTGTCGGATAAATTTGCTTAACTCAGTATCAATTATGTATTAGTTGACTGATCAACTTCTTTTCACGTATACAAAACTATTATCAACTGTACATTTTGTTGTTTTCTTAATTCCAGATTTAAAGCTTTCTGTATTATGTATAAATGATAATGTATTATTTATAAAGGATATTAATGTATATAAAAAACATTATTCGATATAATATACTCTCTATTAAACCTTTTTCCTTTTTTAAAAAAAAACCGTAAAAAACTAATAACTAACAAAATAATGTAGGACGATAATCATATAAGAAGTACAGTGGCATACAATATAAGAACATAAGAAATGAGGAGACTGCAAGAGGCCAGTTAATGACCTACACGAGGCAGTTCCTTGTCCCCCACCCAATATAAAAGTATTCACACACGTATATAAGTTTAGTAATATACAAAGCCTAAGTAAAATCAATAAACACATTTCCATAATTATTCTCTTCTTATTTCCATAGTTATACATATTTTAAACCAAGTGGTTATAGGAAGGGGTCCCAGTAGCCTTGAGGCGTGTTGGAGATTTGCTTGTGTTTACTGCGGTGGCGGGAACACTTATTCATTAATTCCTGCAGGGTAAAGAGAGGAAAGAGGATAATGATGACGATAATAACTATAATAATTATAATGATGATAACACACACACATACACATACACACACATACACATACACACACACACACACACACATAAACACACATACATACCTTCACTTCTTGGGTTGAGGTTCCGGCCTTTTGATAGAATTCTTTGCACTGCTTGCATGACCAGCCTTCAAGTTGCATCCTGGCGGTCTTCTTCCTCACTACTTCTCCTTGATGCGCGAACCCGACCTCAGCCTCTTGGGGAAGCACATCAAAACTAAGGCAGAGGGAGAGGGAAGGAGAGGGTCGTGAGAAGAAAGATGTGTGGAAGGAAGAGTGTGAGAGGAAGAGGAAGTGAGGAAGGGTGTGAGAAAAAGAGAGAGGAAGAGTAGGGAAGGGTGTGAGAGAGTGAAAGAGGAAGGAAGGATGTGAGAATCAAAGAGAGTGGAAAGAGAGAGAGAGAAAGAGGATAGCTAGGAGTGAATGGAGAGATAAATAAAGGAAGAGAGAGAGGAAGGATGAGTGAATGGAGAGAGAGAGAGGGAAATAAAGATAGTGGATGCAGAGATATAGAGGAATAAAGAAAGAGAGAGAGAGAGAGAGAGAGAGAGAGAGAGGAAAGGTGAGAGACAAAGAGAAAACAAAAGAAAAGAGAATAAGATAGTAAGAGAAAGATAGTCATATTCTAAACATTTTACACACAATTTCTAGAACACAAATAATAATAATAATAATAATAATAATAATAATAATAATACCTTTCATGTAATAATTTTTTCCTTATCTTCTTTAGTGGTTGTTTATCAGATCCTTCACCTCCGCCCCTTCCTTCCTCTTCCTCCTTCTCCTCCTTCACCTTCCTCTTAGATCCTGTAGAATTATCATCCATATTCTCTTTCACTTCCCCTCTTCTTTCTTCTTCCTTTTTATCTACCTCCTCTTCTTCTTTCATTGCATTTCTTCTTATTATTGTTTTCACTTCTCCTCTTCCTCTTCCTTCTTCCTTTTTATCAACCTCTTCTTCTTTCTTTATATTTTCTTTTATTACAGTTTTTATTTCATTTTTTCCTTCTATCATCTTTCCTTTTGCTTCTTCCTCTTCTTCCATTATTAATTTCTTCCCTAAACGCTCTGTTCTTGGGCTTTTTTGGGCTGGAATGGGTAGTTTTTGGGCTGGAATGGGGTTTAATTGGGCTGGTCTTAGGTTAGGAAGCTTAATTGGGCTTTCCTTGTTAGGCTTCGAGGCTTTGTCCAGGCTTCCTGATTTGCCCTTAGAAGAAGCCTGTGGAAAAGAGAGAGAGAGAGAGAGAGAGAATTATAATTTGTATTCTGTATTTTTGGTTTTAATTTTTCTAAGAAATTACCAGTTAAATGATAAAAGTAACCTTACACACACACACACACACACACACACACACACACACACACACACACACATATACACACACACACACATCCAAACTTATTAAACAAACGTACTAGTGTGTTTTGGTGTGTGAGTGCTGTTTGTCCTTTCTTCACTCCTACACAGCTCACCTCCTCCTCCTCCTCCTCTTCCTCCTCCTCGTTGCCCGTCTTCTTCATGTCGGCCAGAGATTCCTTCACCGCCAGTTTAAACGCCTCGTCGTCATCCAGAAATACCCTCTTTGTGTCGCTGTCTGTAGGGAGGGAAAGATAATTTTTTGGTTAGGTGAAGAGTTGAAAAATTAAAGAAAGTTAGTAAGGAGAGTTAGGTGAAGCCAAGAGAGTTGTAAGGTAAAGACAGTTAGTTTAAAAGTAAAGAGAGTTGATAAGAAAAGAGTTCAAAGTAACCACCTCCACCTCCACCTACCCTTGTGTTTGGTTGCAGTGGAGTGTTGGGTTAGGAAGTGGTCCACCTTGGTCTGCCTGTACCCTGTTTTCTTACTGTTAGGGTCAGGGGGAGACACGTGTAGGTTGGTGATGCATGGTCTGTTCTGTCTGTTAGTGTGACTGCTGTCTGTTGTGTGGTGTCGGCGGAGGGAAAAGCGTTTAGGTGGTGGTGGTGGTAATATTAATGATCTTTCTCTTCCTTCTCCTCTTACAGCTCTTGCTTCTTCTCTTCCTCTTACAGCTTCTTCTTCCTTTCCTCCTCCTTTTCTTCTTCCTTTTTCTCTTCCAGCTCTTTCTTCTACTCCTTCTCCTAATCTAGTAATTCCTTCTTCTAATCTCCCTCTTCCTTCTTCTCTTCCACTTCCTTTTTCTTCTCTTTCTCCTCCTCCTCCAAAGTGTTGCAGGAGTGAAGGTGATGTGCAGTCTGAAGTGTCAAGAGGTGAAGGGGAAGTTGAGGGAAGAGGTGATGTAGTAGTAGTAGTAGTAGTAGTAGTAATGTGACTATTACTACTATTACTCCCCTCACTCTTTCCACTACTAGCTGTGATGATGGTGGTGGTGATGACTTCCTTGGGTGGTGTTTTAATGGTGTTTGTGGTGGTGGTGGTGGTGGAGGTGGTGTGTGGCGTGGTGATTTCCCCTACCACCTCCTCCTCCTCCTCCTCCTCCTTCTCTGTCCTCAATGCTTCAAAAATGCTGCGTTTGGCTTGTGTGGTATCAGTGTTTGTTGTGGTGCGTTTGTTTCGGTTTGCCTTTCTAAACACCGGGCTTCCCTCAGGTGTTTGGTGGCTTGTTTTCTTGCTTGGTGTTTGTTTGTTTGGTGTGACGCGACTTGGTGATTGGACATTGTGGTTTGTACATTTGTTTGGTGACCTTACGTGCTTGTTTGGTGACCTTAAAGTGTTTTTTGTTGACCTCACATCCTTATTTGGTGACCTGAAGGCAATAATATCAATCTCCCTTCCTGGTGACCTCAAATTGTGACCTCTCACCTTATCTGGTGACCTGGTACTCTTATTTGGTGACCTGAAGGCAATGATATCAACCTCCCTTCCTGGTGACCTGGAATTGTGACCTCTTCCCTTGCTTAGTGACCTCAAAACAGAGTCACTTTCCACTAATACATCTTCTGTGTACTCATATTGGTGACCTTTTTCTGTGGTGATTCGTCTGGTGACCTCCTGTGTCTGTTGGGTTAGGGTCATATAATTGTAGTTATTTCTCTGTGACTGTGGGTTAAATTCCATATATTTCTGTGGTTTTTTGAAGTCTATATTTATATTTATTTTCTTATTTTTAATCTTGCTTTCTCTCTTCTCTTCTTCTTCTTCTTCATTTTCCCTCTTCTCCCATCTTCTGTTCTTTTCATTTCCTTTCTTCACTCTTCTCTTTTTTTTTTCATTTCCCTTCTTCCCTCTTTCTCTGTGGGTATCTATGGCGATTTCCTCACAAAAAGAGTCTTGGAAAATATCACTAATATTATGAGGTTTGTGATTATAATTTTCTTCCTCCATACAAACTGTTTCCGCCACAAATACTTTCTGGGTAATAAATGTTTTTTCCTCCAAAGACTCATTCTCTATAATATCAAGTGTTTCTGGGACTAAAATATCATTACTTTCTTCAGTTGGTGTTAAATCATCATCATTAACTCCTAATTGACGTGGTGTGGATGTTAAATTATCATCTTCATCAATTAGTGTTAAAGAATCATCATTATCATCATTAACGACTAATTGAGGTGTTATGAGGTTATTAATTGGATGTGGAGTTGAAGTTAATGAGTCTATCTTCCTCTTCTTCTTCGGCCATCCACTGGAGTCACCCAAGTCACCCGTTGTAGTCTCTCGGGTGTCTTCATTGCCATCCGTTTCACCCGGTGTTGAGGTCGTGGTGGTGGTTTTGTGTGTTAATTGATCACCCGTCACTTTCACCCGGCAGCCATTACACCCGGTAATTACTTCCCTAATAACTTTGGATGTCCTGATTGCCTCGTCTCGCTCAAACTTGATCTCTATAATGGGTGACGATAATGATCAGTCTCCTATACATGTTATTGTTAGGTTTATTTATGTTATTAAGCTTATTTTACTATTATCAAGATTATTATTTTATTATAAAGTTTATTGTTAACATATCATTAAGTTCATTATTATATTATCATGTACGGGTACACATATATTAGTAGTAGTAGCAGTATTATCATCATTATTATCATTACCATCACACACACACACACACATTATCATCATTACTATCATCACACACAATAATTATCATCTCACATTATTATTACTATTATTATTACTATTATCATCACCATTATCAACACACACACACACACCCACCCACCCATAATGAGCAGGAAGAGTGTCCTTGATAGTAGTGCCAGGGCCCGCTCCTCAAGGTCCTGGAGTGCCATCACGGACACCACCTGATCCTGGAAGCTGGCATCACTTATAATGGAACTCCAAAACTCTACAAGGCCGCTCGAACACATGGTAACACAGACTCTGGAAGGTAAAGAGGAAAGGTAAGTAAATCTATAACAATGATTCTGGACCAATATCTGTGGACAGTCCCAGATGAACCACCAGTACCAGGCTACACCTCATTCTGCACACCACCCACCAACTCCTTACCGGACCAAGTGACCCTACAGCTTAGGGATGCTGGGGCCGGCTGCAGCAGCGGTAGAACACTACGGCTCTGAGGAATAGTCCTCTAGACCACATCAAGTATCAAGTAAGTAAGTAGTAGGAGACTCAGTCCCTTCCTCCAGACTTCACAACTTTCTTGGATTAAGACTAGATGGTCTTACACTCACCTGGGATAACCATATACAACACCTTAGGATATTATGTCTCGATATGGATGAAGAGACATGCACTACAACCACTACTACTGCACACCAAAACACCCATTACATATTTACACTCTCCTAACAACCCTACACCTCTAACAACCTATAACCTAATACAGAAAGGTGAGTCTGTACCACACCCACCACATTACAGGTGCAACACAGGTACGTACCGTTAATCAACCACAAAAAAAGGTAAACATGTGTTCCCTCTTCAGAACCGAACTAATTTTTGGCGCCACTATGGTAGTGGTTACGGTAGGGACGTGCGGCCACACTTGTAAACAAACATTAATACCAGCAATAAAAAAAAATATCAACCCAAGGAAAATTATTTATACATTTATTTATCTAATTAAGTTTATGTGATGAAATTATCATAGGAAAATAAAGAGTTATAGTTATTATTGTTAAGAGAAAGGAAGATTTACTTTCAAAGAGAGAGTGTGTGTGTGTTCTGAGTGTTCAGTTCTATATTGATAAAATGAAATATTATAGTTATCAATTGTTTCCCTATCTATTTATTGTACACATCCTGAACTCTCTCTCTCTCTCTCTCTCTCTCTCTCTCTCTCTCTCTCTCTCTCTCTCTCTCTCTCTCTCTCTCTCTCTCTCTCTCTCTCTCTCTCTCTCTCTCTCTCTCTCTCTCTCTCTCTGACAAGTACAATATGTCAAAAAAAAAAAAAAAAAAATTAATTAAATTAGATAAATACACGTCACACAAAAATTACCATATGATTGGCTACCAAGATCATGACGTTACCTAAACACTACATTATGATTGGCTGAGATAATCGTGACGTCACCGGCCATAACAAGCAGCCATGTGTCTTTGTTGACATTATCTGCAACATTTACCATTATCCTCTTCCAGCCCCTGCCACGCCCCCTTCCAGCCCCTGCCACGTTCCTGGCACTGCTGGAAGGGCGCCACATTACCCTGACAAGATAAAAAGGCGGATAATAAGGAAGATAAAGGACAAAATGGCCGTCTAATTGATACTATTGAAAATTTACATTATTTTTACTCGGTCATGTCATTCTGTTTGTATATTTTTCTGCCAAGTGGGAAGGAACGAAGGTATTTAAAGGTGATAATAGTGCACTGAAGAAGGTAATTATGTTATATTTATTGCCCTTCTACCTGTGTTTATGTTATGTCTTGTTTGTGTTATATTAGTGTTATTTGATTTATATTGGTGTTCGTGTTTGGTTAGGTTTATTTTTTATTCGTATTATTATTATTTGGTTTATATTTTGTTTGTATGGTATATTATTTTATTATTTTTATTATTATTATTATGGTTAAGGTGATACCTGTGTGTGTGTGTGTGTGTCTGTTTGTGTGTGTGTTAGTAGTGTGTGTATTAGTTTGTGTGTGTGTTGTAGAAAGATATATTGCCTCCATTTGTTTAATCATATTCAATCATAATCAATATAATAAATAATAGTAATTTTGTTGTAGATATAAAACTAATATGTATATTTTGTAATAGTAGTTTTCAAGATTAATGTGTATAGATTTTTTTTTTCAAACTAATTTATACATTCTTCTTTCAAGACAAATGTATATATATTTTTTTAAACTAATGTGAATATATATATATTTTTCAAGACTAATGTGTATATAGCTATGTATTTTTTTCGAGACTAATGTATATATATCTATCTTTCAGAAACACAACAAAATCGGCATGAAAACCCAACCCAGCCTAACCTAACCAAATGACCAAGTGCTGCAACATATTGTTAAGCTTTCCAACTGAATGTAATCTTACAGAACACTTACATGTGCAAAATCCTGGACAAACACCCTCTGCACTACAACCCTACACCACTCTTACCTGGATGACCTTTCCCTATGAACCATGCAAGGAAGAACCTAAAGGTCTCACTAATCAATGTGCTAACCTATCCAAGTTAATCAGACACCAAAGAATAGGCGAATAAAAGGTAGGTTGGAAAGTGCATTGGAACTTCACTTTGCATAGTCAAGGATAATAATTGTAAAGTTTCTGTCCAAGAAAATCTTTCGTGCAGCCTTGGACGCAAGTGTGCAAGGACAAGCCTACCAACAACGGCCCCACACAAAATAAAGATCCTGCTCGCACCCACCCTAGCACATGAAGGGCCAAAAATATATAATTCACTCCCAAAGGAGGTGAGGTGAGGTGAGGGGCATTACTGACTATACACTCAACACCTTCAAAACTGGTGTGGACAGGTTCCTGGGCTCAGTTCCCAATGAGCCTCCAGTGCCGGGCTACACTGCCACATGCAGGACCTCCACCTCCACACTGGCCCAGCTGGAACTAATGAATATAGATGCCAGGGTGGGAAGCAGTGCTATACCACCACCACTGTCAGGCATAGACCTCTAAACAACACCAAGTGAACCAATACAACACAGTGTGGGAAGGAAAGTGTTCTGTGTTCTAAATGGAAATATAGAACCACTGCTACTGGGTGTAACAATGGGTGAAGTGTGTTATGGTGTGTGTAGAGTGGGTGCGTGAGGGTGTGGTGATGTGTGGTGGTGGTGGTGGGGGCCAGCGGGTGTCCTGAGACCACCACCCACCCATCATGAGTATTCCGGGTGACAAATACCGGCATTTTCTCACCATGCAGGGTGGTGGGGGAGGTTACCAGTGTGGGGAATGTGGTGAGGTGTTCGTAGAGAAGGCCAGCCTGCGCGAACACAGCCTGCACCACACCGGGGGAGGCAGTGGCGGCGGGGGAAACAAACGTAACCTGTGCAGCTTATGTGGGAAGCAATTCACCCGTAAGAGTGACCTCAGCCGCCACCTGCTCATCCACAGCGGTGAAAAGCGGTACAAATGTGGTGAATGTTGCAAGTTATTCACCCGGACCAGCGACCTCAACCGCCACGTCCTCACCCACAGCGGGGAGAAACGTCACATTTGTGGCGAATGTGGGAAGAGATTCACCCGTAAGAGCGACTTAAACCGTCATATTTTAGTGCACAGTTCAGAGCGTCGGTGCGAGTGTGTCGAGTGCGGGAAAGTGTTCGGGCGCGAAGAGAGTCTTCGCGTACACATGACTGTACACATCGGACCTAGGAAGTACCAGTGCGAGGAGTGCGGTGAATTATTCCAAGACAATGCTGCCCTACGCACACACCGCTTCCTCCACACGGGTGAAAAGCCCCACAAGTGTGACGGGTGTGATAAACAATTCACCCGGAAGAGTGATCTCAACCGCCACGCTACCATGCACACCGACCAGAAGCAGTTCAAATGTGCCGAGTGTAATCAGGAATTTAACCACAAAGCTGAACTGAGTGGACACATGTTAGTGCACTGTGCAGAACGTAACTACAAGTGTGAGGAGTGCAGTAAACGCTTCAACTGTAACTCTAAACTGAAGCGTCACATGCTGGTGCACACTGGGGAACGCTTATTCAAGTGTGAAGTGTGTGACAAGCGCTTCAGCTGCAACTCCAAGCTAAAGAGACACATGCTAGTGCACAGCGGGGAAAAGAACTTCAAGTGTGACGAGTGTGATAAGTCATTCAACTGTAACTCCAAGCTGAAAAGACATGTGTTTGTGCATGGGGCAGGCGGGGGTGGGGGTGGGGGTGGGGGAGAGGAGGTGGTGCGGCCCAGGGACAAACAGGGCACGTGTGATGGTACGTTTGGTCCTGATTGTTCCTTCATGATGCCGGACACAGTGAATGAGGTGTTTGTGATGCCAAGCGCAGTGAATAACCATCCGGTGTTTGTGAAGGAGGAGAGCCTAGAGGACTGTGTGTTTGTTAATAAGATACACTTCCAGTAAATACTTATAAACATTACCACTCTGTGTGGGGAGACTCAACACCTGCTGGACGGTGGCTAGTTATTACACATCACTGAGGGACTAAGGACGGAAGGGACAAACAGGGAGTGGAAGGAAGGGACAGGAACAGACAGGTAGAGGCAGAGACAGGGACAGACAGTAAGAGGCAGGGACTGACAGAGAGGAAGAGGTAGGGACAGGGACAGACAGGGACTAGTATAGTTTAATGATGGTGTGTTGCAGCCTCATTAGTGTGTCAAAGTTATATCAGAGTTCACTTAACAAACGTGTAACATGTTCTATTTAGTATTGGTAGGTACTTACTGTCCAGTGCCGGTCACAGCACACCACACAGCTGCTGATTCAGCCTAGCAAGCGGAAAGAAGCAGAACGGACAAGACACAACACACCCAGGTCAAGGTTGTGGTGACCCGAGGAAGTGTAACAGACAAGACACGACACCACAAGGTCAGGTCAGGTCAGGTTTGTGGTGACCCGAGGGAGTGAGCCATACTAATATACGTCCAATAATGCAAGGTTGTAATGATTCTATTGACCAGTTCATATAATTAACAGATGATGTATACCTTGGGTCATTAAATAAATAATGATGTATAATTTGGTCTTTAAATAAATTAAATGAAGATAAATAGGTATGCTACACTGATAACAAAACGTGGTGTCATATTTTTAGGTTAGTTTAAAAATCCTTCACCTCTAGTCAGCAGGAGAGACAATCTATGGCATCAGATTCACATATAAGAGAGTGAAAAGAGTGTCTGTATGTGCATTACAGTGGTATTAGTTTTACATATAAGAGTATGTTATAGAGGTGGTGTGCGCGAGTGTTACATTGGTGGTGTGCGCGAGTGTATGGTACATTGGTGGTGTGCGTGACCTTGTCTGTTCCTTGCACTCAGCCCTGTGCCGGCCCCACTCAGCTGTACCTTTCCAATGAGTAGCATCTGGTAGGCTTAGGCTTAGTTTGGAATAGTTTCAGAAGTTGTACAAAATACCCAAAGGTCCATTTACTAGCATAAGAGAGACAGACAGACAAACGCTGGAATTGACTTCTCCATGAGGCAGTTTGGGAGAAGAAAATAAACAAAACGAACATGTAAAGACTAAAACAGTGAATGCATCTATAAGGGAAAAGGCTATGTAAATACTACTACTATACTATAACTACAATACTACTATATTACTACTACACATGTAAGTAATGCTTGAAGTAAGTAAGTAGTAACATACCGTGTACTACAATGTATTACTTTGTCCAAACCTTTGTGTAGTGTTACGGCCGTGTTAATTAAGAATGTGTATCACCTGTGTCCTGGAAATACAGTGTTGCAACCTTAACTCACATTATTTCTCTTTATAACACATTGAGTCCATCCAGCTTATAACTCCTATAGAAAGATAATGTGGCAAATTCCTTCCTTGTAAAAGAACGGCAAAACCAGAGCCACAGTCAGATTAAGAGTCGTATCATAAAACCTTCCGCCAGGTGAAGGGCTTAATAGTACAGCCTGAGTACTATAAAAGTCATATCATTATAACCAAGCGATTACCAGGAATGGAATAAGGTTTAATGGTACAACCTTTATAGTACAGGTTGACTACCAATAATCCGGCATGAGCAAACACCTAATTATGGGTACAATGCCATCAAAGCAAACAAACAGTGCCTCCTGAAAACAGTGATGCATCAACTTGAGAAATTTAAAACTGTGCTCTGAAATTCATGCCTGAAAACTGACGCAACCGGAATATTGATTGCCGGATTATTGAGTCAACCTGTATTTGGGTTGTATTATTAAGTCTTTCATCAGGACTAGTGATCACCTGACTTAGGGTTTTATGGTACAATCCTTAGAACTATCTGTAAAAACAGGATTACAATTAGCATGAAGAAGAAAACTGTTCAAGAAAAAGTCATTCTAAAATATAAGTATGTGTATCAGACTTTAAAAAATGGATTACTATATTTAATCCCATATTAAGTAACTGTATTTAGAGGTGGCAAGGAGGGGAAGGTCTCCCTCATTAACCTTACCAAGACTATATGATCAATAGTTACCTGGTTTAAAGGGATAGTGTAATGACCTTATTAATTAGGTCACAACACAACATTAGGTCAAATACACATCAGGTCAAAGTATAATAAAATCAACAACACAAGATATAACCCAATAGTGACCTAAACCATACCAAGATTAGGTCAAACCAGGTCAGGTCACACACACACACAAAAATTGAACCAAAGCAAACATTGTCTAAACCTTTATTGGGTAACTTTTACAACCTCACACTGAAGAAGAAGTGAGGTTGAATAAATTACACTGCGTAGCCTAAACATATATACAATAACAGATTCTACTCCTGTGAGACGGAGCGAAAATCTGTTCAATGAATCTGAGAATGAGGAATGATTCAGGAAGTGGAGTGGAGTAGGTAGCCATTCACTCCTTGGTCGGGAAAGCTATGGAGTAAGAAAATGTGGAACTGAGGAGGTGGAGAAGTGTAGTGGAGTAAGTGGAGAGGTGGAGTAGGCATTGGTTCACTACTTCTTGGAAGGGAATGCCATGGAGTAGTAGAAGTGGAAGCACATGCCCAGACCCACTCCTGTGATGCCCAAGGTGGAAAGGAAAAGAATATTGTCCATCACTCCACCTTTCAAGTGGATGGGCAGACCGTCATCAACCTGTGCAACATAAGAACAATATGAGGAAAATACAAAATAGAATAGAATACATTTATTGGCTCAGACTTTATAAAAAGTATGGAGCACAGCTTTTTCCCAACAAAAGGCCAGGAGGCCTGCACTAGGTAGTTCCTGTTACTCCAATACTCCCTTACCTACATCCACCTCTCATCCCTATCCATAAAACCGTCTAGTCTTCTTTTAACATAAGAACATAAGAATATAAGGAAGCTACAAAAGGCCCGGAGGCCTGCACCGGATAGTTTCTGTTAATCCTATACCCCCTTATTATCTACACCCACCTCTCATCAACTCAACCTAACCATAACCTAAGCTAGCAGCCTTAACCTAACCATAACTCAATCTAACTTAACCAACATAACATAACTTCAAAGACATTTTGTGAGGTAAATAATGGTTTCCCCCGTCTGAAACCTTCACAGATGTATTGAGTACACTATGTATAGTATGTAGGGAAGGAGAGAAAAAAGAAAGGGGTGGAGTAGTGATTGTACAGTTTTACCAAAAATCCTTCTAACACTTCATTCAGACAGGAAGCAAAAAGGAATAAATAGTACATGCAAGAACGGTTCATTAATTCAAGGTTCAAGGCAAAGTTAGATACTTATAGATATGAAAGAAGGAACACCACGAGCATAACTCTTTTCCTGTATGTTATAACTAGGTCAATACAACAAGGTAAACACCCACCTGGAAGTCCCTCATCTTGCTCCTAAGTTTGACGTAGCCAGGATGAGTCTCGCTCTGGGCGGCACGGGAGCTGGAAGTGGCCAGGGTGCGCACAAGGGCCTGGCAGGGCAAGGCAGGGAGGGATTAGGTCAATATAATTAAGTCAACACCACTAACTAAATACAACTACATAAATGCAACCAGGTATATACAACTACATACATAAACACAGCTAGGTAAACACTAGTGTGTATAATATTGTTTCAAAGCATTAGATTAGACTAAGGAAGGCTTGGTTAGGGTAGAGAAGATTAAGTTAGGTAAGGTTTAACAGTCTTAAAGTGCCCTCAGCTAAGCATTACATTTATTATTGTTTGATTATTCTTGTAATGATTATTTTAGACGAACCAAATATCAGAAGATAAAATAAATACAACCACAATACATTTTATCTATTTTGAAAGAGTAGAAGTAAAAATTATGCTAAATAAACCTTTATTTACCTGGAAAAAATCTATATTTTTTGATCTGTCTGCCAACTCCTCAGCAGGACCAGACAATATTCCTGCAGTTCTTCTCAAAACTTGTAAAGAGGAGCTCTCCTATCCCCTCTACACCCTAGTCACAAACTCACTTGACTCAGGAAAAATCCCAGAAATCCTCAAGGAGGGAATCGTCAGCCCCATTTTTAAGGGAGGCAGTCGGGGCCAGGCCAAAAACTACAGGCCTGTTGTCCTAATCTCACACATAATGAACACTATGGAGCGGATTGTGAGGAAAAAATTAGTAATCTTTCTTGAGGACGGCGATAAGTTAAACTCAACCAGCATGGGCTTCGGAAAGGGAGGTCATGCTGGTCCCAGATGCTAGAACACCAAGACTACATCATTAACAATGCCAAAAATGGGAAGAACGTGGATACAACATACTTGGACTTCGCGAAAGCCTTTGATAAGGTAGATCACGGTGTTCTTCTACACAAAGTGAGAGCCCTTGGTATTCAGGGAAAAATAGGGGTGTGGATTCACAGCTTTCTAAGCGACAGGACACAAGCGATAGCTGTTGACGGAGCAAAGTCACAACACTCAAGTGTCTTAAGTGGTGTTCCTCAAGGATCTGTGCTGGGGCCATTGTTGTTTCTAATTATGCTGGGCGATATCAAAAAGGATGTGAAGAATTCAAGGTTATCGTCATTTGCTGATGACACAAGAATTAGCAAGGTAATCACCAACCACCAGGACGCTCAAGATCTGCAAGCTGACCTCAATAAAGTAATGAAATGGGCAAGTGACAACAACATGGCCTTCAACGAAAATAAATTTGAACCATTAAGGTACGGAAATAACACCCACCTCGAGACAACCCAGTACCTAGTGGGCAACCAAAAAATTGAAGAAAAAACATCCGTTAGAGATAATAAATGCATTATCTCCTATTTATTTTATATAACTTTAATGCTAACTGAAAATGTTACGTCAAAATAATTTCTCATTTTTAGTTTAATTTCCTTACGAAGAAACAAAACATCATGAAAACATTTTAGATCAATCAGAAAATAAGAACAATAATTTTAGAAACCATAGAAAACATCAATATACAAAGAAATCAAGAAATAATATTAAATAAGCTAATAATTTTGTTCGCATAGTTTCGGTTAATTTATTTATTTTGTTAATATTTCAAAGCTACTCATGAAAATTGGCACCAAGGGGTTCTCGGTCATGCTGATCACGAATCTGAAATTAGTTTTGTCATTACTATAATATTTGGATTTTCCATTTTTGTGGCCCGTAATTTCCGCCGGAATTGAGGTCGAAAATTTTTTTTCACATTTTACTACAGAAATATTAGTCTAATGGGAAAGTTGTATGGAGGTAAACTTGTGGAGTTTAATATTGTCTATATTATGCTGTTCTCACTTTTTCAATATCTTTAATATATATGAAGAAAAGTTAAATTTTGTGAAATAAATTTATGTATAATACTTTACACTCCTACATCTATAATTACATTCCGATTTGATTCCTCTATAGCTCAGAATAACGGGTATTACCAGTTCTTTCTTTTATATTCTATACAATTTTTACGTAAATCCCATACATTTCGAGTTATTTTAAAAAATATGATTTTTGTCAAAAATTCTAAGGGTGTACCCTACAAAATTTCATGAAAATTTTCACACCTCCGAATTTCATGAAAATTTGTATAATAATGTTTTCGGTCATGCTGAACACGAATCTGGACTTATTTTAATCATTACTATACTATCAAACTGTATTTTACTCTTGCTTACCTAATAACAATAATGAAATAACCATTATTTAACTTTACTGGCTCATGCTGGTCTCATATGACAAAAATACATAGAGATGACACAATATTGTGACTCTTGTCTCGTGTCCGTATAAAAAATTACACCAAATATACAAGTGTAAGGGTGTGTGGACAGAACAGTGGGCGTTCAAGTAAGCAACGACTTCCAGTTTGCAGCACACATCGACAACATTACAAGGATAGCCAGACAGATGACTGGCTGGATGCTGCGAACATTTAACACCAGGGAGCCCCAACATCTAATCCCACTATGGAAGTCACTTATTCTCCCTAGATTGGAATACCTGTGCCAGCTGTGGTCTCCTCACAAAACCTGTGAGATAAAGAAACTGGAGCAGACTCAGAGGGTGTTCACAAGGAAATTGAACAGAACACAACACCAAGACTACTGGCAAAGATTAAACACCCTAAAACTCTACTCACTGCAAAGAAGACGCGAGAGGTGCGCCATAATATACACGTGGAAAATAATAGAAAAGATTGTCCCCAACCCTTCCACAACTGGGGGAGGGATAGTCAGTCACAACCATCCACGCCTAGGCCGCACCTGCTACAAGAACACCATTGAGGCAGTCAGTCAACGTATGAAGACCCTGCAAGCCACAAGTTTTGTGAACCAGGGCCCTCGATTATTCAACTGCTTGCCGAGGGGCGTCAGGGACACCACTAACTGCAGCACAGACACCTTCAAAGGAAAGTTGGACCGGTTCCTGCAGACAATTCCTGACGAACCCCCCATCCTACATAAGTACACTCCAAGGGTAGCACTCAGCAGCTCAATCCCTGACCAAATTAATGCTATCAGGAGTGAAGCACAGTGTAGGGGCGGTGGACTCCCAAGTCGACCGTGGTGATTCTACACTTCAACGCGGGACAAGTAAGACAAGTAAATCTGATATGCAAAACCCCCCCCAAAAAAAAAAAAAAAAAAAAATCGATTTCCACAAAAATCTGTACTTATTTCTCTCTTGCCCTATATATTTACAATAAAAAAATTAACATTATTCAAAACCAATAATAAGACACCGTAAAAGAGGCACTTTTCCCCTCAAGACTAACAAAATAAGACAAAATAAAATAAAAATAAACAACCCAATCAGCTGATCACCAAGATATTGCATCATTCTGAATCACTACCACGAATCAGCCTTATTTGACTCTTTAACGGGTAATTAATGGCCATTATATACTTGTAATGATGTCTTCGTAGTGTTGGAGTAGTTAGTGGTGTTAATAAGGGTTGGATATACTCACACGAGAGCAATTCATGGTCGCCGGTGGAGTGTTGAGATTGTTTTTGAAAATGTCTGCCTCTGTTCAAGAAGGAGGTCACAAGAAGAAGATAATAGAGTAGAAAGTCAAATTAGTATACATACTCCCGTGATTTTATTTCTATTCAGTCATATTGTTGTTATTTATAACACATCATTTTATGATGAGTTTGAATATATCTAATTTATTTACATCACACACTTTTTGCTATGAAAAATATTTATTAGAATAACAAAAAATATATATGTACATATATATATATATATATATATATATATATATATATATATATATATATATATATATGTATATATAAGGAAGGTCATATTGTGCGAGGGACTAGATAATAATAATAGAAACAGAACATAAATAATCCGTAATAAAAACAAACACACACATACACAGGAGGAAGAAGAAGAGGAGGAAGACATATCAGTTTTGACAAATAGGAGTTCTGAGGTTGTATTTAGCGCAAAATTCTCCTAAGTATCCAAACTATAGGAGGGCCGAGGCAAAACCTATTCTGCTGCTGGTCTCTCTCAAGACAGCCGGCCGTCCCCCTATGGAAAGAGCTCAGAGCTCATAGTGACCAATCTTTGGGTTGGACCGAGACCACTCACACACAACACACCGAGACAACGAGGTCACAACCCGTACCTACTCACTGCTAGGTGAACAGAGGCTACACGTGAAAGGAGACGCCCAAATAATCTCCGTTCGCCCAGGGGATCGAACCCTGGCCCCTCGGTTGTGAGCCGAGTGCGCTAACCACTACGCTAGCGGACTACATCAGATTGAATCGGATTGTTATTATTGCGACTCTTTTATGACCTGACCTGACCTCCAGGATGGTGATGAATAATGTGTTAGTGCTGTCACAGGTCACCACTTACTTGTTGACACTGATATTGGCACTATGTATAATTATTCCGATATCAGTCCATCTTAGCGATTTCAAGTAAGGATAACTAATATTGTTATTGTTATTATGGAGATAAGGTTAACCTATTAATATTTTACCTTATTTTTTGCTTTACTAAGTTTCCGGAAGTTGATATATATTGCATGATATTCTGCAACCTTAATTCTATCTGACATGTAAGTATTAACCTCGGGAGAACACGCTAATGTTATCTAAATATTATTACTATCATTGTTATTATTTGTTTTATTGTTTTATTCTTTTGGTTTGTTTTGAGTTATTTTTATTCCAATTTTGTAGTTATAGATATAAGAGCATTTGTAGTTAAATTCAGTGCCTTAAGTACAATTAAAACCATACAGTTGCCCACTACGCTCGGCCTGCAGCTCGCTACCCTACTATTTACTAACATCAAAAAACTACAGAGAAAGGGAGTTACATTACAGTAGTAGTAGTTATATATTTTTTTTTATACTTAACTAAACTAACCTAACCTAACCTTTCTTCCATACCTTTCTCGTCCCCAGAGGTTACTGCCTTCTGTTCAGCAATGGTACTTGGGCTGACACAGGTCAGTTCAAGGTGACATGGGCGCCGCAAGCCTTCTGTGACTACAACCTGGGATGGGCGGGTGTGTCTCTCCTCACCGCCCTCATACAGATATGCAGGCTGGTGGCAGAGCTGTGTAGGGGAACAGAAAGGTGAGGTGGTTGGGGGTGTTGGAAGGGTTTGGGGAGTGTTTTGGGGGGCGGGGTGTTGGGGGTGTAGGGGTTTGGGTGGTGGTTGTGGTGGAGGAATCTAGGGGATGTTAGGCTGTGTAGAGGAACGGAAAGTTGAGGTGTTGGGGATGGTTTGGGGGTGTAAAGGTTTGGATGGTGGTTGTGGGGTGGGGGTGTAGGTGTTAGGAACGGATAGGTGAGGTGGGAGTGTGGTTATTAGGGGTTTTGGGATTGGTGTGTGTGTGTGTGTGTGTGTGTGTGTGTGTGTGTGTGGTGGTTGTATGATAGAAAAATAATAGAATAATGTAGAATATAAATATAATACAATATAATATAGCTAATAGGATGTACGTAATAGAATACAATTAATTGTAGAAATGATTGTGTTTGTGATTGTATAATAGAAAATAATAAGATATGATAAAATAGTATCAGATTTTGTTGAGGTGTAATGGCCTGCTAAGAAATAAGTAATAATAATAATGATGATATAATATTATAATATGAATGATAATACTGTAAAATAATGAATTTGTAATAATGATGTCTGGTAAGAAAGGGTACAACAAGATATATTTCTTCATCTTATATCTATCTCTTATTATTATTATTATTCCAATCTCTCACACAATTGTTCTTCCACATTTCTTCCACTCATCCCACCTCTGTCTCTCTCTCTCTCTCTCTCTCTCTCTCTCTCTCTCTCTCTCTCTCTCTCTCTCTCTCTCTCTCTCTCTCTCTCTCTCTCTCTCTCTCTTTCTCTCTCTCTCTCATACTATATAATAATATATTCTTTTATCTTTATCTCTCTCCTCTCTCCCTCCCCAGTAATAATAATAATAATGATGATAATAATGCTTAGTTAGAATTGCTATAATAATGAGATTTATTCCTTAATTCCTTCTATCTATCTATCTCTTGTTATTATTATTCTCCTCCTTCGCCATTACGTTCCTGAGTGCATTCTTTTTCCCTCTTATTCAACCCTTACTTTTCTCTCTCTTTCTCTCTCTTCTTCATTCTTCCATACATCATATTATCACCATCTATCTCTCCCTCTCTCCTTATTATCCTCTCTTCTCTCTCTTCCTCCAGTACGTTCCTGAGTGCATTTTTTGACGTTGTGTTGAGTTTGGTGATGTCTTTGGGTGCAATCTGCGGTGCCTTGATCATCACCATTGGATACCAGACCTGGTGCAACGCTATCATGATGAGATTCGAAGCGTGAGTGTGTGTGTGTGTGTGTTAGTTATTGACAATTTATATATTTTTTTAACCTGCTTAACCAACCATTAATTGTCTCATTAATCAACACACATACACTTATTATTATTATTATTATTACTATTATTACATTAACTAACTAACTGACTGATTGACTGACTAAACAATCTACTGATCATCCCCCTTCTCTCCTCCCCCCTCCTCCCCACAGGTGTGAAGATGCTACTACCAACACAATAGATGAAGAAGATGGGATCGATACAAAAATGTTCTACACTCAGTTTGGCACAGCACAGGTGAGCTATCTCTATCTATCTCTCTTTCTCTTTCTCTTTTTTTTTTCTCTTCCTTCCCTTCCCTAATGTACTTTCGTTCCCATCCCATCCCATCCTTTCCTTCCCTTCTCAACTTCCCCATCCCTTCCCTATCTCATCCCTTCCTTCCTTTCCTTCCTTCCTCATAACCTAATTTATCTTTCCCTTTCCTTCCTTTTATTGCCATTTCTATTGCATCCCTTCCCATCCCTTCCCTTCTCTTCCATCTTCCTTCCCTCTTCTCCCATCCTAACCTATCCCTTCCCTTCCATCCTTCCATCATACCCTAGCCTACCTTTCCTTCCCCATCTCATCCCTTCCTTCCCCTCCCTTTCTTCTTCACACCATAACCTACCTTTCCTTTCCCTTCCAATCCCATCCCATCCCATTCTCCCTCCCTCCCTCCCATCTAACCTAACCTTCCCTTGCCTTGCTCCCACAGTTCGGTGCCTGGACGTCTTGGGTGTGTTGGGTTGCGTTGACAATGTTTGCAATGTTAAAACTCTGCAAGTACCACCAGCAGGAGAACATTCGAGTCTCCATGGCAAGAGAACGCGCTCGTCTAGTCTCCGATCGACACTCCCAGATTAGTGGATGAATGGAGGACTAGTTGATGGATGGATGGATGGATGTGTTTGTTTGTGTTCATTTTCCTATGTGTGTTTGTGTGTTTGTCTGTGTGTGTTTTTTATGTAGTGTGTGTGTGTGTGTGTGTGTGCGTGTGCGTGTGCGTGTGCGTGTGCGTGTGCGTGTGTGTGTGTGTGTGTGTGTGTGTGTGTGTGTGTGTGTATCCTAGGTGGTGGTTTGTGTATGTGAGAGAGAGAGAGAGAGAGAGAGAGAGAGAGAGATAGAGAGAGAGAGAGAGAACATAAGAAATGAGGAGACTGCAAGAGGCCAGTTAATGACCTACACGAGGCAGTTCCTTGTCCCCTATCATTAGAATAATCCAATATTTAGCCATCCCACCTGTCATCCCTATCCATACTCTGATCCAACCGTCTTTTAAAGCTACCCATTGACTCACCACTTACTACGTGTCTACCCAGCCTATTCCAATTGTTCACCACTCTGTTAGTGAACCAATATCTATCTATGTCTGTCCTGTAAACCAAGTCACTATTTTTTTTATTATTATTATTTTAAGAGATAGAATAAGGAATATTTAACCTATGAATATAATTAATAATGTGAAGAAAAAAAAAAATAGTTATAGATGCATACATACTTAGGATAAACCTCATAATTTTTTTTTTTTATGTAGCTATAGATATGTATTTAATTTTAGATAAATTAAATATCAAATGTATTCATGTATACCTTATCCGTGTTTGAATATTATATACAATTATCGCAATATATATGTATTATTACTCTTTTCCATCATCATCTCATTATCTCATAGTTAAACACTACACCTCTTCCTCCTCCTCCTCTTCTACATTTTATATATCTTAACGTGTCTAGCATCTTCTTATAACGTCACATTTCACCATCGAATTTATAATATCGCTAACAGACACTTATAGTATACCTCTATTTCCTCATATAAGAAATTGTCCACAGTTTGACTACGCTGGGATGCGTGTTCTGTTCTGAAGGTTTTCTTCCTCTTCTTGTGACCTGTATCGCTTTGAACCCAAAACAAGCATAATGATTGACATATATTAGGGATCGAAATATATTAGGCAGATCCGTCTTCCGGACCGCAATGTAACCGATTCAGGCCCTGGGTGCAAACGTATATTGGCAAGTAATCAGCCCACAATTGGCTAAAGTATCGTTACGGAATGCCGATGCAGATCCGTTTTCCGGCCCGCAATGTAACCGATTCAGGCCCGGGGTGCAAACGTATATTGGTACGTAATCAGCCCACAATGGGGCCGATTACTACGTAATGGATTACCGATGCGAGTCGCAAGACCGATTCATATTTTGGTGACTTGCCGACACTGGCACGATGCTGGTCCGGCATAACCATGTTTGCTGTGTTCCCACGTGTGTGTGTGTGTGTGTAGGGAAGGAAGAGAGGGAGGGAGAGAGAGAGAGAGGAATGGAAGGAGGGAGGAGGGAAGAAGAGGGAGAGTGGAGGAAGAAGGAAGGAAGAAAGAGAGAGGAGAAAAAATGAAGGGAAGGAGGAAGGAAGGGAGAGAGAGAGGGGGAAGGGAGGAACGAAGGAAGAAGAGAGAAGTAATAGGAATGGGAATATTAGGAATAGCGGAGGAGGAGGAGATGAAGGAGAAGAAGGAAGAGGAAGAGGAGGAGAAGGAGGAGGAAGAGGAGGAGGACTATCTCTTATATAAGAGATATTGGTTCACTAACAGAGTGGTGAACGATTGGAAACGGCTGGGTAGACACGTAGTAAGTGGTGATTCAATAGGTAGCTTTAAAAGACAGTTGGATCAAAGTATGGATAGGCATGACAGGTGGGATGGATAAATATTGGATTATTCCAAGGGAACTGCCTCGTGTAGGTCATCAACTAGCCTCTTGCAGTCTCATCAATTCTTCTTAAATTCTTCAAAGATATAGATGAAGATGAGTGTGTTGTGTTGTGAGTGTGTTTTGGTGGGCTGACGGGCTAGGGATGTGGGGAATCGACAAAAATAATGGTAACATTATTACTTTCCTTTAAATACACTTTAGATACACTCTATAACGTTACCCTCGAGACCTTTGAGATCAAGACCGAGACCAGAAACCAGACACACTGACACACACACACACATACACACATCATCACAACGCGTCATAAGAAACAGTGATTATTTACTTGTTTTAACGCCATTCTCCACCTAATTACCGATCTAACAGGTGAGCTGCTTACCTGTACTAATGACAAGGCTTCACTAACACAATTATTCCCTTTAATAACCCTAATTAACACAGGTAAGGTGATATTAGGTTGTGTTCAACTAACCAGCGTGTTATTTCCGATAATTATGTAATGGAAATAGTGATTATGTGGTTATTAGTGATATTTATCTTGTTTTTATTGTATTTATTTGTTTATATTATGTTAATGAGCTTTCCTGGTGTATTGGTTAAGTATTTATATTAATGGCGTTGACTTTGTTTACTTGGTGTAGTTTAGAGGCCATGCCTCACAGCCATGGTGGTCCACCGCTGTTCCCAAACCTTGCGTCCCTATTATTTAGGGCCACCTGGTCTGGTATGGTGTGTGGGGTTTGGCATCTGGCAGTACAGCCCGGCATTGGGGGTTCTTGTCTTGTCTTACTTGTTCCGCGTTGAAGTGTAGAATCACCACGGTCGACTTGGGAGTCCACCGCCCCAGAGAATTTTCGCTTTTATTGCAGTTTAAGCCAATGTATAATTTGGTATTATTTAACATCCACACCTGAATGCTCTAGAGAATTGAGGGTTATATTTTTACATTACCTAATGGATTCTGAATTTTTTTATATTATACCGTCGCAAAATCCTAGTTTGTGAGATTTATTTTTTCTATGAGACCTCATTGAAAAGTAAAGTTTAGTTTGGTTTGAACAAGGTTCTGTTATTTGTCAATATATGCTGAGATTTGATTAATATAGTTTTTGTTGTGTTAATTTAGAAGCTATCAAATGGGTATTTCTTTACTGCTCCGCCTCTTTCTTTTTTCTCTTATAGTGTACTCATAGTGTACCCAACACATCTGTGAAGGTTGTTAAGTTAGGTTAGGTTCCGTTATATAAAATTTTACATTTTATTACCCAAATCCAGAAAAAATATCTTAAAATTCAGAACCCTAACTTTTGTGTAATAAAATGTAAAAATCGTTTATAACCGAACCTAACTTAACCTATTGTGCCTATGTGCTGCCATCTTAACCCAAACACTTTACACTAACGCACACATACACACACACACACACACACTTTCTCACCCTTAAGTCAGGATGAGTGTTGACATGAGCTGGTACATTGAAAGCTTACCTCAAGTTCAATAATTATTAGGGTGACATTATAGAAGCTTTGTATTAATATTAGAACCTAATCTAACCTAAGACACTAACACACACTTTCTCACCCTTAAGTCAGGATGAGTGTTGACATGAGTTGGGACATTGAGTCTTACCGGACGGCCTATGAGAGTGATGAGCACTGGACACTTAAGAGAGACTTCATGGAGGCTCATAAGGAGAGGATCCCAGAGACAAGACTCATCTGTTTGGCGCAAGTGTTCGTCAATATTGAACTGCTAGGATGCAAGTAAGTTTGTGTCGGTGTTTGTTTGTGTGTGTGTGTGTGTGTGTGTGTGTGTGTGTGTGTGTGTGTGTGTGTGTGTGTGTGTGTGAGAGAGAGAGAGAGAGAGAGAGAGAGAGAGAGAGAGAGAGAGAGAGAGAGAGAGAGAGAGAGAGAGAGAGAGAGAGAGAGAGAGATTACAAGGAGGGCAAGAAAATAAAGGAAATATTGTTGATTTTATGATATGCACTCAACAGATTTCTGCTTCAACATACTCCCTATACTAGCGGACAGGATAGTAATTGTAAAAGTGCGCTGCTTCAAACTCAACAACTGTCCGCTAAACACTATATTGTGATGCCATTATTGTTCTGTAATGTTATGTGATGTCTAGGTTATACACATTTATAACCTTAATATATTCATGATCCTGTAAATAAGTCAAGTAAGTGAAACAATGATTGCATTTCATAATAGTATTGCCTTTGTAGGTTGTAATCTGTGTACCATATTAAAAATACTGGTGTCTGTCTGTCTCTGAAAATACCAAACAACGGTAATTTTCAAGCAGCGGACAAGTTGATGCAACATTAAGTCCGTTAAAACAAGGTGCAAGTGTAGATGTATATGGAGTCGTTAAATCAGAAATCCGTTGAATGGAGGTTGAGTGTATTAAATTAAAGAATATAGAACTAACATTACATAATATATATATATAATATATATATATATATATATATATATATATATATATATATATATATATATATATATATATATATATATATATATATATATATATACTGCATCTACTACTGCTACCACTACTGCTACTACTACTACTACTACAACTACTACTACTACAACTACTACTACTACAACTACTACTACTACAACTACTACTACTACAACTACTACTACTACTACTACTACTATTACTACTACTACTACTACTACTACTATTACTACTACTATTACTACTATTACTACTACTACTACTACTACTACTACTACTACTACTATTACTACACACTCTACCACTCATCACCCATCACTCTACCACCTATCCTCCATCCCCCGCAGGTACCCAGACCCTGTAATGGAGCAGGTGTCAGTACTGGCCCGTGACGTTGGCCATGACTACAAGGAGAGCAAGAAGAACAAGCTGAAGAGAACCTTCGTCAAGGCTTCAGACGCAGCCGAGGCCAAAGTTAAAGGTTTGAGGAAAACGTATTAAGTGTACGCGCCTCCCTTATACCACTACCCTCATACTATTGCTGATACTGATACTACTGCTGCTTCCCTGTTAGGTTAGGTTAGGTTGTGAGGTCATTTCTCTACTTGGTATCAATCATGTGTTCTCAGAGTCTCGACAAAGTGTTAATTAATTTAGTGGAGGCAGTTCAATTTTAGTTTATTTTTTTGTGGCATTACAGGAGGGATTAAACTTCATTATTATTATTATTATTATTATTATTATTACCCATGGCGAAGTTACGCCACTAAACCCGATAATAGGGAGTGAGGGACGTGTGTAACCTAACTTGTGTGTGTGGGTCAGGTCGGTGAGGAAAGAATATCAGGGCAGTGTATTGACCTAACCAAACCTGACCTGCTCCTCTGTAGTAATGTGTGTTTTTATTATGACCTTTATTGTCATAGTAAATGATAGCAGTAGTATTGTTTTCAAGTAATAGTCTTCATATGTATGAATTTTTTTATATTTTGTTTCGGTAATGTGAGAATTTAGAGTGAAAATCGGCTTTTATTTAAAAAAAAATTTATTTAATTTATTTTGTTTAAAGTGAGAGAATATTTTTTTTTATTTTATTTATTTCTGAATTGTCAAAGTTAAGTTAATTTTTTCCTTTTTTTGTAGCTAATTGAAGGAAGGTAATTAGTATTCATTGGTATATAATAGACACTTAATTATGAGTTAAAAGGGACACAAACCGTACTAATATCTTTTCCATTTATATATAAAAAAAAGTAATGAAAAAAAAATCATACACAATTGATTTTTTTAATAACTTGAGAAATAGTCATTAAAATTTGGATAATTAAGAATAACCCTTTTTTGTGAGAAGTTAAAAGTCAAAATTAATAACATTACTTTTTTTTTATATATTTAGACGAACAAAAAAATGTTGTATGATTTTTTTTCTCACCATTTTACACATGAAATTGTTATAGTTAGTTTGGCAATCCCTCACCCCTACCCCTCCACCCCCCCCCCCTCATGTTTGTGTCATTTTGGGAGATACAAAGCATATCATATAAGGATTGGGAAGTTTTTTTGTACAAGTCATCTTTACGTCATTAAATTCATAAATTGTATATAAAGATTTTTATTGTTCCTCTTGTGCATTTCATATCAAGTGAAATGTATTTATTTACTCTCCTTTTCTCCTTCCTCCTATCTCTTCTCCTCCTCCTCCTCCCACTTCAGTTTCTGGTAAATATTAAGGTTTGTTAAATCTAGTAATATGGGGAATGAATACACTAGAAAGAATGTCTCTGTCTCTCTCTCTCTCTCTCTCTCTCTCTCTCTCTCTCTCTCTCTCTCTCTCTCTCTCTCTCTCTCTCTCTCTCTCTCTCTCTCTCTCTCTCTCTCCTCATTCCCCATTTACAAGGTATCAAAATGTTTCCAAATCCTGAGTGAAATGCTTTGTTCCTTGCCAAAATGTGACACCTAACATGATGAAAAGTGAGAATGTACACAAACGTAACTTGAACTATAACTTGGGTTAGTGTTTTTTAGTATTAGACAACCCACACAGGTGTACTGTACAGGTGTAATGATCTGGGTACTAATTGGATTTACCTGAAGGAAGGTTAGATTAGGTTACTACGAAGCGAATGATTTTTGTTTGCTGCTGAATACACCTTGTTTGTAGTGAAGAGATAATTTGATATTGCTTCACTCTTAAGGGTCTCATCACGCACTCAGGTGGTCTGTCCAGCTGTCTTAAGTAAACCAGGAGTGTGTGAGGTACCCCTGCACAGGCTGATCAATCTCCCATACACCCTCAGTTCTGCCTGAACACTCTTAGTTTACTCAGATGGCCGAACAGACAAGACCACCTGAGTGTGTAATGGGCATTTTATATCTCACCTTGAGTTTTAATTAAGGACAAATTATAATAAAGTACATTGTAATTTGTATATAATTTAAAGAGAATGTGAGAGTAAGTGAGATTATTTACCAACTCATTTTTATTTTATTTTATTTTTATTTTTTATTTTTTAGTACAGACAGTATAGGAAAGTAGCATGTAATAATTTGTATATAATTTAGAGAGTGTGAGAGTAAGTAAATGAGCCTGTGTATGTATCATCTCCTCATACTTACACATAAAACTCATCCTATAACTACACACAGAACCACATTCTTTGCTAGTATGTATACAATCCAACCTCGATTTAACGGACGTTCAATTCAACACACACACACTTTCAATTCAATATATTCTTACACTGAATTCAACACACTTTTTCATTCAATTCAATACACTCTTTCAATGGACTCAACACACACACACACACACACACACTCTTTCCGTCACAGTACAGAACCATTCCATTCCAAGAGTGTGTTTCTTGAAGAGTATCTCCTTAGGGAGGTACAGTAAGTGGTGGTGTGGTGTTGTTGGTGTTGGTAAATTCCGTCAAATCCAACTAGTACTATCACACACACACACACTTTACCTCTCAACCCAGCCAGCTACTAGGAACAACTGTGTGTGTGTGTGCTTATTTGATCTTACTATTGTGTTCAGCAAAATGACACCAAGATTGAAAATTGAATGTGTTTAGGTTAATGTAATGCAGAGAATATGATGAAAAATCTAGTTGATGAAAAATACTGGGCACCGGAAATCCTCAGCTTACATTTATCATTACCAAGTGTATGGGAAGTGAAGTGAGTCAACACCAATGTGGGTGACGGTGGGTGATAACGGCAGGCAGTGGTGTTGTGTTGGGGGGATGGGATCAGGGATCAGGGGGTAGGGGGAGGGAGCGTGTGGGGGAGGAAAACAGAAAATAAGTAAAAGAATCTTTCAGGGACCAGAACATCATCGTTAATAGGTGCTTCTTCCTCCTACGAGTCACCTTTAAGCACCGAACAGAGCACGTGTAGGTCACCCGCCTCACCCAGACCTTCACCCGTGTCGGCCTCGGGGCGTGCCATGCCGTCACTCCTTGGCCCGACACCCCAGACCAGGTACACGGCCCTAGCTAAAACAATGGCGTTCGTTAAGGGAGGTGTGTGTAACCCATTGGACAGTGTGGGTGGAGATGCAAACTGTATTGGTGGAGGTGGAAATACCACGTCATCTATGTTGAGTGGAGGTGAAAATTCCTCGTCATCTATGTTTGGTGGATCTGGAAACAGTTTGCTGGGTAGTGGATCAGCTTCCAGGCAAATGTGTGGTGGAGGTGCAAACAGTATGTCATCTATGTATGGTGGATCAGGAAACAGTTTGCTGGGTAGTGGATCATTTTCAAACTCCACGTCATCAATGCTCGGTGGATCATTTTCAAACTCCACTTATTCCGGCTCCAAGACCACCCTGATCACAGCTCCTCCGGCCCCTAAGAAGAAGAAATCCAAGGACAAGGACAAGGGGAAACACATCACTGAAAAGTTTGTTAAGTTTACCTTCAGTCAGTCCGAGTCTGAGGCCAACACAGCCTCAGCCACAGCCTCAGCCACAACCTCAGCCATGGCCAACACTGTACCACTACAAAAGGTGGCCACCACACACCACCACACACAGCCTGCACACAACACCATGCACCAAGGACAGCGAAGTCACAATACTCAACCCAACTGGCCCAACCAACAAGGCCAACCCAACCAGACTAACCGACCCACCGGGCAAACTCAACCCAACCAATTCAACCAGCAAACTCAGCCCAACCAATTCAACCACAACCAGTCCAACAGGTTCAATCAGCAAACTCAACCCAACCAACAGAACCAGCCCAACCGGTTCAACCAACCCAACCAGCAGACTTGGCCCACTCAGACCAACAGACAGCCCCAGCCCGCCCAGCCTGGCCAGTCTCAACCCAACGCTAAGCCTTCTACTCAACAGCAAAAGTAAGACAAGTGACTCATGTTTTGTTTCACTTATTTTATTATTGTTTTTTCTTTATTATTGTGTTATTTTAGCCTGTATCTATGTATATACCCAGCTGTTATCCTCCTTAACGGGGCAGCTAATACACACACACACACACACACACACACACACACACACACACACACACACACAAACACACACAGTACCTTCACCTCCCCCTTCCCCAACAGCCCTCACCTTTCCAACTGGTGTAAGGTGGTAGGAAGGAACAATCCGTTGGCCGGCTTCGTCATTGTCCGTCATGAGAGTCGTGATAATGGTTCGGCTGCTGCTATCCTCAACACTTCGTCCTGCTTCAGTCGGATGCCAATCAACTATCATCATAAGAAGCTGGATACACAGTGAGTATTAATGAAGTGTTCCTGTTTGTGTGTTTGTGTTGTGTTGTAACTCCTTTATAGATCCATAAATAGTTATTTCTCTTGATTGTTTTGTCTTTGTCTAATTTCATATCTTTTCTTCCCTCTCTCTATTTATAGATCCATACATACTTATTTCTCTCTGTTTTGTGTTTGTCTAAGTTCATATCTTCTCTTATCCTCTCCTCTCTTCATGGCAGTATGATTATTATTTTTATGTATGTATTTTTTATGTTTGTGTTTTTTCTTTTGTGCTTGTGTGCGTTTTATTTTATTTTATTGTTTTTACGTTGTTTGTGTCTCTCTCCCCAGTTTTGAGTGCACAGTGAATATCAACGGTGTGGATGTGGTGACGTCCAAGGCACCGAGGAGGAAGAAAGCAAGGGAGGTGGCAGTGGTGGAGGCTGTGGCCGAGCTGCCTAAACATTGCTTTACTCTCAAGGTGGGGGAGAGAAAGAGAGAGAGTTATATTCTAGGAAGAAGTGTTAGTGTTACATGCAAGAAGAGAATAAGGATTGTGCTCAATAGAGTTGAATGGAGAGGAATATTATTACTGTAACTACTACATCTACTACTAATAATAATAATATTTCTACTACTACTACCACCACCACTAATACTAGTCACCAACCCATCCATCTCGTCCTTCAGATTAAGCGGAACATCCAGGCCGAGAGTGTGACCCTTGACCAAGTAGCAAATGACCTTGGATTGCATAGCTCGTTCAATAATCCAATGGGAGGCAACTCAGTGGCCAACAAGATGATGAAACAGATGGGATGGACCGGAGGAGGACTCGGCAAGAAAGGAGAAGGAATTACAGAGCCTATCAGGTGTGGTAATGATGATAATGATAAAGATGATAATAATAATGATGATGATAATGGTCATAATAATGATAATAGTAATAATGCCTTGTTCTTCCTCTTATGTTCTTATGTTCCTTCCTTCCTTCCTCCAATCCTTCCCTGCTTCCATCCTTCCTCCACCCCCAGGCCGAGTGAGGTGTTTGGCCGCCAAGGTCTGGGCCACACAGACACCAACAAGGATGCAGTCACCCCAGCCTTCCGTAAAAGGGTGCGAGACATTGTCCACGAATACGCCTGCAACACTAAGAAAGCAGCACTCGCATTCTCCAACGAGTTTTCAAAGGATCAACGAGCCGAGATTCACAAGTAATTATACACTAATGTTTTTAAATCTGGTAAAAATGCCTCACTCTTTCCTGGTCCTCCACCTGTGATAATAATAATGAAATAAGAACTGCTTCACCAAACTCCAAAGCACTTCTCTAGATTCACAAGTAATTCCACACTCATGTTTTTCAATCTTGTAACAATGCTTCACTTTTTCCTCACCCAAACCTGTTCCAGGATTGCCCGACTGTCCCACCTTAAGAGTGCCTGCCACGGGAAGGAAGGGAACAGGTGCCTTGTTATTACCAGGAAGATGCCGGCGCAGGACCTTCTACTGAGACTCCTGCAGGAAGGTTCTGATGATCATTATGAACTCCTTCCCCCTTCCTCCACCTGCTGACTGTGAGGAGGCAGCTACTCCTTCCCCCTTCCTCCACCTGCTGACTGTGAGGAGGTAGCTACATAGTCCTTCCCCCTTCCTCCACCTGCTGACTTTGATGAAACAGCTTTTGGAAGGTATGTTACGTTGTAGGGAACACAGGTTAGGTTGGATTGAACCGCTTGTGTTATGCTCATTATAAATACTATATCAAGTTGTTAGTTTGTATAATGCAAACACTATATCCTGACTCGGTGTTAGTTCTACTTTGTTTGACTTATTGATCTGGTCATGTACTTGTTTGTCAGTTATTTGAGTAAAGGAAGTTTGCCTGCATGCATTCACAACGGAAATATACTAGTTATCAATGATTTGTGAGACAGAGGAAGCTGAACATTATTATTCTTCATTTAAAAGGTAAAAGCAGGGAGAGTTTGTATTGTATTTCTTTTACGTTATTATTTCTTCATTTAATAGGTAAAGGCAAGGAGACTTTGTATTATCGTATTTGACGTTTGATTCATGTTTATAGTTTTGTTTATTGGTAATGAGTTGTTTGTATTAATGTGTTATTGCAGGTTAATTTATTAAGTGAGGCTGCATCAGTCACTCAAACACACCTCATTAAACAGCCAATCAACACGACTGTTACAAAACTCCTTTAGACTCCGGTGCAAGTTGGAGTGTAACTATAGATGGACTTACTATATATGTCCAACACACACACTTTCAGGACTCAAGGATACACACAGATTACTTCTAGAATGCATTTATTTACACTATATATCATGGGTATGCATCTATATACTGTATACTGTATATACATTTGATCCCCCCCATAACTTGTACCATATTGAAAACAGGGTCAGATGTGCACATACATACACACACATGGTCTAGATACACACAGGATTGTATTTCATCTTTATAAAATTCAGTCACACGTAATATTATTATTGTGGCGTTGGACTCAAAAGGTTTTAACATCAGTCACTTCTTAACGATGTTGTTTTATATATTAAGCCACGCTAAATGGTTCCAACATTTCATTATATTTATTTTCTTTTCACAATTGTGAGATAGTCACTAACACTACCTCTTAATGTATTGAAAGTAAATTGTATCTAAAAGCACATTCCCAGGGGGGCAGATCAGTCACCTTGTTTAGGGTAAATTTAGAATATATATTATATATATATTATATATATATATATATATATATATATATATATATATATATATATATATATATATATATATATTCTTATGTTTGAACCCTGTGAACACTTTACTACACTAAAGGGAAATGATCACCTCTTTGCAAGGTACATTCTTAAATGTTACCATTATTTGATATACATTCTAGGCATAAACTTATTTTTATTAATTATACATTCTTGGAATTGGCTTTTTTGTGAATAAACTACCAAAGCAAAAGTGCAATACAATATATACACCCTCAGTAATTAACTAAGGCAGGTTGTGTTGTGTTGTGTGTAAATGGTTTACAAATGTACCGCAGAATGTGACAATTGTTCTCCCACGAGTAACAATATTACTTTGTATTGTCCTTAACGTGGATGAACCTTTCATCTTACAGAACACACTCCACAACACTGTATCAAGTCACCTTTAAGGTGGACTCAATCATTATTTACGGATTCCTTCAACTTGTTTACCCAAGTTGTCACCTGGAGATTTGTTTTCATGATCAGCATATTTATATAATAGAGTTAAGGCCGGGAGTGTTTGGTGAGTAAAGCATCAGTTTGTAGGAATCACCAAGTTAATTAATTAAAGAGGGATGTAGATACAAACAAAACTTCATCTTTTCACCAAGAAAAGTTTAAACATTACATTATCACTTATAAAACTAAGAAAGTAACTCCATCTATCTATAGTATCTGACGCCTCGTTCCCTCCAGGAAGGTCCCAGAATGGGATGACCACGGCAGAACAGCCTCCACCTTTCTCTATCCTTATCCACTCCTGGCTAGTTCAATCCTTCCACTTCCACCACCAACTCTACCATGCATGTACTGCTTCACACTAGTATTCCTTTTCATAAAGTGTATGCAAGTGAAAGTGACACTATCTTTTACTCTGTTATACGAAGTGTGACCAGGTGAAGGGAGGTCATGGCCAGGCCACAGTGATCTGACGGGACTCAAGTAGCAACACCAAGAGTGACACAATAAATTGGAATAACTATACAACCTTCACTTTCACTCACCTACACTTTCTAAACAAAATCATTTCTATCCATAAAACCAAAACAAATCATATATTCCTCTCCACTCATTCCACTTGAATGCACACTCTATGTGTGCAAACAACACTAAAACTAATATAATATAAATAATAACAATAATAATAACAGATCCTTTTGACTACTACCACATTTAACAGTCAACTATACTCTTGTCACCACAAGGCCAACACTCCATTCCTCAACTCACTCCAGGAGCACGGTGGGTGTCCTGTGTGTGTGTGGGTGTTATTCACCTTAGTCTGGATGATCACGCGCTGGACTCATGATCGTCACCCATTACCCTCTCAGGAGTTCAGAGCTCATAGAGACGGATCTATGGGTAAGGCTAAGACCTCACACCCCTTGCTCAAGGGGGACAGTAACCATGACCTGTCAGTGAAAAGTGCTTTGTGATTTGAGTGAGATTGGAACCCACGTCAGCATCCAGCGCTGATGGGTCAGTGGGGACCATAACCACTGTCCCACAGGAGTGTGTGTGTGAATTGGTAAAATCATGGTACATACTTCTTTTTACGTGTTTTGATAGAGAGCTTCAGTGATCAATTAAACATTACATTATCACTTATAAAACTAAGAAAGTTCCCTCCAGGAAGATCCCAGAAGGGGATTCACACACACACATACACACACACACACTCCTGTGGGTCAGTGGTTATCGTCCCCACAAACCCATCAGTTTTGGATGCCGACGTGGGTTCCTATCTCACTCAGATCACTAAGTATTTTTCACTGACAGAATAATTGCTGGTATAAAATTTTGTCAATCACACGTTATTTAATTTGAGTAAGTTTAGTGATGCACACACACACACATAATGATCTTATTTAAAGTGGCAGCAAAAACAATCGCAGCAGTCTATTAACAGTACCATTATTTTACCCATTATTAAACATAGATGCATGGAATTAGTCAAACAGTTAGTATGGTGGTTTCTGTCACTGGGTGTGCTGAACAGTGATTCTGTTCATAACTAACATATACCTAATTACTGTCAATTAGCTAGAAGTCAAGGGAAATGCACGTGCCCCTCGACACGCGTCAATGAAACTGAGTATAACTCGGCAACTCAACTTCCGTTGTTTCATCGGTAAGAGAGTCCAGTCCATGACTTAGGTTGCACTCAATCTTTATTTCTGATTGAGTCACTTAATAACATTATGCATTTCTCTTTCTGGCTGAGGGTGTGTGGCGCACACCTAGCACACCCTGAATATACGCCCCTGATGTATGTGTGTGTGGCCTTGTGAGGGTGAGAAGAGTATAACAAACAGTTAATCACACCCTAACATAACATTATTCTATACACAGCAATAACCACACCAAGTACTGCCCTCAACACTACACTACACCCATGGTACTCCTGTGTGTGTGTGTGTGTATTCACTGTATTCACTGTCACAGTCTGCTGCTGGTCTCTCTTGAGACAGCCGGCTGTCCTCCTATGAAAAGAGCTCAGAGCTCATAATGACCAATCTTTGGGTTGGATCGAGACCACTCACACACAACACACCGGGACAATGAGGTCACAACCCCTCGACTTACATCCCGTACCTACTCACTGCTAGGTGAACAGAGGCTACACGTGAAAGGAAACTCGCCCAAATAATCTCCGTCCGCCCAGGGGATCGAACCCTGGCCCCTCGGTTGTGAGCCGAGTGCGCTAACCACACCGTGTGTGTGTGTGTGTGCACTCTTCTACCCTTTACAGACCAAGTCATTAGTGTGGGTAGGCTTTATAATGTCATTAAATCCATTGTTTTTCCTATTTAATCTGATGCACATTAAACTTGGGTACATTACATACCAAAACATGCCTAGTGATAGGGAGACTTGATTTAGTGACTGTATATGGACTGCTAGAGTGGATGGTGGTGTGTGTGTGTGTGTGTGTGTGTGTGTGTTAGGGGCTAGGTGTGTGGCTTCCTTCATTGTGCAATCTCTCCATTAGATACTTCCTTTGTGTCTCGCGTCCGGACACTACAAACAGTGCAAGGGAAGGAATGGGTTTACAATGAAAGTTCTTACATATACAACTGGTAAGTGCATATCAACATAAAGTCTCATATATAATTCACACAACTCCTTCCTCCCCTTCTTCTCTTTACCCAGTGTGATTGAAATTATACTCAAAATTCCCCCAAAAACTCCCCCAGTCTAAAAATTGAAAGTTAGCGTCACTCGTGTGGGCGACAGTGTGTTGGGTGACAGTGTGTTGTTGTTGTTGTTGTTGTTGTTGTTGCTGTTGCTGTTGCTGGTGTTGTTGTTGGTGTTGTTGCTGTTGTTGTACGTGTTGTGTGTTGTTGTTTTCCCGCGACACTTGGTCCCACACTGTTGACGTTCAATCCTTCTTCTCAGTCTTGTGAGTCTGCATGTGTCTGCTGAGGTAACGCTTTAGGGTGAATCTCTTCTCACACATGTCACACTGGTAGTCCTTGGCACCAGTGTGGATTAGGGTGTGGTTAGTCAGGCTGTGCTTCAGACTGAAAAGCTTCCCACACACTTCACACTCAAATTTTTTTACGCCTGCGTGAGCGAGGGTGTGTGTGTTGAGGTTGCTCTTCTGGGCAAACCTCTCCCCACACTCAAGGCATTCAAAGTTTTTTACATTGCTGTGTGTTAGGAGGTGACGGTTTAAGTTGCTCTTCTGTGTGAATCTCTCCCGACAATGTTCACACTCAAAGTTTTTCACCCTGGTGTGTGTCAACATGTGTCGGGTGAGGTTACTCTTCTGGGTGAACTTTTCACCGCACTCCTGACACTGGTACCGCTTGAAGGTGGAGTGGGTGAGTGCGTGTCTGGTGAGGTTACTCTTCTGGGTGAATCTCTCCCCGCACTGCTGACACTGGTAGTTCCTGACGGTGGAGTGCGTCAGTTTGTGTCTGGTGAGGTTGCTCTTCTGGGTGAACTTCTCTCCGCATTCCTGACACTCAAACCTCTTGCTGGTGTTGTGGGTTAGGCCGTGACGAATGAGGTTGCTCTTCTGTGCAAACCTTTCTCCACATTCTAGGCACTGGTAGTTCTTGATGCCTGTGTGGGTGAATTCATGTTTGGTAAGTGCACTCTTGTGACCAAAACCTTTGCCACACTCTGAACACTTGAACGCCTTCTTACATGCGTGTGCTACGTGTGTGTACAGTTCCTCGCCACAGTAATCACACCTAGGCATGGCCACCAAACCTGCATTAGACTGCTCCTGTTGTTGCTGCTGCTGCTGCTCCCAGGCGCCCACAGCCATCTCACCCGGCGGTATCACCACCTCCATGGCAACACCGCACTCCACGCCCACGCCAAGGTGCGCCAGCTTGTTGTGGTGAAGGGAGGGGGGAGAAAATGGTGCCTCTAAGAGTGGGTTAAAGGATGCTCAGGATTCCTTCCTCTGCTTGGTGACTGTGTGAAGGAGTGTTGTATTGGGGGAGTAATGGGTTGTGGCACTCCTCTCACCTCCTCACCTCACCTCCGCGGCACCTGAAATAAAGGCGTAGATATAATTAGTGCCAAGGTATCATTAGTGTTGAGGTGAAGGCTGTGGGAGTATAAATAAAGTGATTAAATAATATCCATATTAAATAATATCCATATAATTAATTGCTGGTTTATGGGATATTTTCAACGATACATTATAGTTATAAACCTCATCGTCATTAATATTAGCTTTTTTTATTTTATTTTAGAGAGAGAGAGAGAGAGAGAGAGAGATTAAATAAATAATGTTACAGACGAGTGCACAAAATGACTCAAAACTTAGACATTAAAATAAAAAAATAAAAAATAAAAGTTATGTATATCTAACCAATAAAATTCAGCAAGGAAAAAACTAAATAAACTGAGGTAAAAAATATGGTTAGTTACAATATCCTGCACTGAGGACACACACACATACACATACATACACTCCCTCACCTACACACTCATTAATCATTATTATTATTATCATCATTATCATCATCATCACCTGAATTACTGTAGTCTGCCCGTGAAGTAAGGAAGTAAGGAAGGATGTAAGGTATGAACACGTGTAAGTGAAAGGCACCTCACTTCACACCTGACCTTACTCCTTCCTCCCTTATCCAGGTCACCTTCATCACGTACTCAACACACTCATATTTAACACTAACTAAACCTAACACACTCATAATTAGCACTAAACTTATTATCTCATACACACACAAACAGACACACCAGAAATATATTAGTTTAATCATAAAAATAAAATAATAATAGTTTAGATTCAACGAAAGCGAGAATGACAAGATGGAAAGGTTACATAGAGGAAATAAAATATATATAATTAAACTCAAATGAAGCCATAAATAGGCAAACTCAACCACAAAAAACAAATATATTAATAATAAATTAATAAATAAAGTTTTAGGTTCAAAAGGTTGCCACAGGAAGTAGATAAAGTAGAACAAACATACAAACAAACATACTTTTAACAACTCTACCTTAACCTTACATCTAATTAACTATACCACACCATATAATAACTCTTAAAGACCCCTCACACCCTCTAATTACCCTTGCAATTACTTAGAAACAGGAGTTATAGATATAATTACAATATTACGCACGCTAATATCACAAACAATTACATACCTTTATAAAACACTCTATTTACGTTTGATCCTCGTTCATTTAACACTTTTTTTTAACCTCACACGTCCTTTTTATGCGTTGTTCTTGCTTGTGAGTGACTATAAAGGTTTAAATAACATTAATAATGGCGGTAAATAAGGTAAATAAAGGAGTGTGTGGTTGGCTTGGTGCTCCGTTGTAGTTGTATGTTTCTCCGCCAGGCAGCGCAACATTCGCTTCCTTCCTCCTCTTCCTCTTTGACTCTAAACATCTATGTTATATGTTTGTATATCATATCATGTATTAAAAAAGAATGTGTAATGAAAAATTTATCATAAAATTGAGTTTGTGATGGTTATTAATGTTTTATATTATTAAGAAAGTTGT
>JAXIVD010001808.1:62500-70000 GCA_036785275.1 Cancer borealis
GAAGGAAGGAAGGAAGAAAGCAAAACAACAAAAAGATCATAGCAGCAGGGAGTCAAGCAAGCCCACAGTACAAACTGAACTCAGGTCACAGTAAGGTCAGTAGGGTCACGTACAGGCTTGCCATGGTGGGGTGTGTGGGGTGTGTGGGGTGAGGGGGCGTGTACCGGGGGGGTGAAGGTGCCGGGGTAGGGGGAGCGCCTTGGCACCCCATTGGTCGGGGGAGCTGGGCCGAACCCATCATCTATACCGTCATCATCGTCTGCGTGGTTAGGTCTGCGGGGGGAAGAGGATAATTACTTAACCTAACCTAACTTAACCTAATCTAGTACAACGGGTGATGGTGAGGCCTGCGGGTGAAGGAAGATTTTATTTATTTAATCTAATGGGTGATGGTTCAGTCTGCGGGTGGAGGAGGATTTTTTATATATAGCTATACATTAAAAAAAAAAAAAAAAAAAAAAAAGGAAATTAATACAAGCTTCAAAAATACTATAAAAAAATAAATAAATAAATAAAAAAAATAAATAAATAAATAAAAAAAATGAAAAAAGGAATTTAATACAAGCTTAAATTAATTAGTACTTCTCCACTCCCCCCCCAAGTACGTACCCCATTTCTTCCACTTCCCGGGTGTTAGCGATGGGTGCCAGCTCAGTGTTCTCCATGGTGCCACGTCTCCTCAACCTCCGAGGCATAGACGTACACACTAATACACACACACACACAACACACGAGCACCTAAAACAATGAACATACAAACATTATGATCTATATATTTTTTTTACCTACAATGTTATTATTATTATCATTTTTATTCTGTATATTTTGGGTTATTATAATATTCCTGTTAATCAATATCATTAATAATAGATGTGAACATTTTATTATTATTATTATTATTTTTAACTTAACTTTGGACTATTACAATATTCCTGCTATTGAATATCACTGACAATTAATAAATTGTTTAGACTTAATTAGAGAGAAATAGATGAATCGATACTATTTCCAATCTGTAAGAGAAAAATTATATATATAAAAAAATAATGATATATATAATAATTTAGTTTAGTTCACCACCATCATCATCATCATCTTTTCCTGTGAGTGAGTGAGTGGGTGAGTGTGTTGTGTTGTAATGGATAGAATTCCCTGCTACCCTTTCCACCTGTGCTTCCTGTCCTGTCTATATCAATCCTTACCTATTAGTGTTTACCCTTCCTATCCTGTCCTCCTTCCACTACCTGACCTTGAAAACACACACACATCTTCTTGTTCTTGTTCTTGTTTAAGTTTAGGTGGTATTCACCACGGTCAACCTGGGGGTCCGCCGCTTCCACACTTCTTCATATACTGGTATTGGTCCAGTATGGAGTTTGACCCACACATGTTCATCAGAATGAGTATATTTTTTTCTCTTCTTTCAATTTTCTTTTCATTATTCTTTCCTTTCTATCTTCCTTTTCATTCTTTTCTCCTTTTTATCATCCTTCCACACTATCAGAACAAAATTAACCTTAACCTAACTTAATCTAAACCCATTTCAGATGACACTAGTACAGTCACACTCACCTTATTTAAGAAGATAAGGAAGCTACCGAAGACCCGGGGATATACACGTGGTAGTTCCTGTTACTCCCTTATTTCCTTATTACCTGCATCCACCTCTCATCCACATTCATAAAGCCGTATTATAGTCTTATTTTAAAACTTCCTATCGTATGTGCGCTAACTACTCCATCATTGAGTCTGTTCCAATCATCCACCACCCTATTTGTAAGCCAATATAGGATCTATCTCTTTACTAAATCTACGTTTTTACTTAAACTTCACAATCAACTAATTATCACTTGTAACTTCACCACAATCACCTTCACTCACCTTATAACTTCACCACACTGACCTAGTTATCAAGTGCACACTTTATATTAATAACTACTGATGTCACACTACCATCATGTGCCTTGGTGTAATGTTGTGTGTTGCAATACTTGTTATACGTATGTGTAATGTCCTGTACCATCACCACTACTACTATTATGACTATTTTACTAGTATAACACATCACACTCATCTTCATCTATATCTTTGTAGGTCGTCATGTCCTAACACTTTTTTTTTTACTGTGCCTAACACGCTATAATTAACACTCTTGGATGTAAACAAATAATTACGGTGACCTGTGACCTATGTACCTTCCTTTCCCTCCTCACAGGTCACACAAAAAGGTCATTGCCACTCCCACCCACAATGGCCCACTCCTCAAATTCCTGGAAACAATTGTTACGATATTTCCTATTTTCTCTCCAATCATTTCCTCTATTTCTCTGTTATATTATTTCCAACTCACCTGTTATGTCTGGTACTGAGGTAGGCACTCGTGACACTCTTTACTCCCTCACAGGTAAAGGAAATAATAAGATAAATAGAAGATAACACTGACAGGATGCTCCCACTCCAGTTGACACCCGGGGAAAATAATGGCGCCAAAGACAAGGGAACATTGACTTGCGCATTTGTTTACAATGTTTATCTAATGTATTGTAAAAACATTTTGAGAATTTTTATTAATATATAAGATGATTATGATGATATATGAAAGTATTTTAGTGTTTTATCAGTTGTTGGAGGAAGGAGTTTTGTTTTTACAATGGCATTCGTCTGTCGTCTGGTTTTCAGTTTTCACGACTGTATTAATTGTCCTCTTTTCTCTTTTATAACTAGTCACTGTAATGTGCTCATGTTATTTTTTTCTATTTTCACTTTCCTGTCTTTATTTTGTATCAGTATTTTTGCTTTTTCTCCAAATTTGATGTAGATATTCTTTTGTTCTTTTGATGTGTTCCTCTAGGAATAATAGCTTTCCTAATGTTAAGGAATTAGTAAACTTTAGTTTTTTTGTTTTATTTATGATTATGTGTACCATTATTATATTATGTTTTCTTTTGATATATATTTGTGGCCTAAAAATGTTTAGATCCGTACCCACTGATCAGAGGTTTGTAAACAACAACAGACTGAAGAGTAAAAACAGAGAGCCGGGCATGACGGTATAATTGACCTTCCCTAAGTTCCCTAATTATCCTCCATTATGAGCAGCAGAACCTCAACAGGTTATGGGCCCAGTACACCCCTGGTATTCAATGGAGATGAAGCTAAGTACGAACTGTGGGAGGTGAAGTTTAAGGGATACCTGCTTCTTCTTCTTGTTCTTGGGACCTCTTACGCTTTTGATCGCTTCATAGGTCGCTCCTCTTTCTTCTTTTACTCCCTTAAATATCTTAAAAATGCCCAAGTTTTGGTAATTCTGGATAATAAGTCCGCCACCCCGATTCCCCACCAACCGCCCCTATCCCTTCAAACAAACTTGGGGGATCCTGGGGAATTGGGGATTTTGGGGGGGATGAAAAATAAGCGAAATATGGGCCTTCAATAAGCAAAGAAAATTTCGAAATTTCCTAACCTAACCTAATCTAGCTGGGGGGACTGTGCCCCCCCCCCCCCCCCCCGGTTTCCCCCGCTAGGACATTAACCTAACCTAACCATAACCTTAAGGAGCTTTGAAGAGTCTGAAAAGTGCCAGGCTACCCCATCAGATGGGGACAGTGTAATGAAGTTCAATAGCAGAGTAAAAGGTAAAATAATTTGTTATTCATGTGGAAAGGAAGGACACAGAAGTTTTCAGTGTAAGAGCAAAGACAAGACATTGAAAACTAACAGATGGTGTGATTATTGTAAATCCAGCACTCATGATACTGACTTTTGTAGGAATAAAAATTCAGTTAAGTCTGTGAACAAAGTGGAGGAAGATTCTCAAGAACATAATGATGGTGCTCACAATTTTGTATTCAAGGCAAATGAACAATCCCTTGACCCAATAAAAGGAAACACCTTATTGGTAGATTGTGGTGCTACAACACATATTGTCACTGATAAGTCCAAATTCATCAGATTTAATGATAAGCTTCAACCGGAGAACCATGTCATTGAATTAGCAGATGGGAGCAGAACAAATGGTCTGTCCAAGGAAAGGGTGATGCCATGGTGAAAATGTATGACAGTAACGGAAAGTTCAGAAAAGGCATTCTGCAAAATGCCCTGTACGTGCCCTCCTTCGCCCATGACATCTCTGTCCAAGCAGCAACGGAGATCGGAACGTCAATCACTTTTTCTCAAAACGATGCTCAACTGAAGACTATGGATGGCACAACATTTCCAATTGAGAAAAAGAAGAAGTTATATTTTATTAATAATGTTCAACCAAACCGAGAAGGAAGGCATTCAGCGGAAGAGTGTCATAAAATTCTCGGACACTGCAACATGAAGGATGTGATAAAATTAGAAAAGGTTGTTGACGGAATGACATTATTGGAGAAGAAATGTTTGATTGTTAAACATGCATCTTGGGAAAAATGGCACAATACAGAAACAAACACAGATACAAGAGCTACTGAAATTCTTCACTTTGTGCACTGTGACCTATCAGGCCTTATTGTTCCCACTGGTAAGGGAGAATTCAAGTATATGATGTCATTTGTTGATGATTGTTCTGGCACAGTGGTAGCAGCAGAAAAGTTCATTGCATTGCATCTATGTCACCATATGGAACTGTGAAGCGTCTGAGGATGGACAATGGCACAGAATTTACTTCTGAAACCTTCAGATCCCTTATGATAAGAAACCACATAAAACAGGAGTTTTCAGCCCCATACTCACCCCACCAAAATGGAACAGTGGAAAGATCCTGGAGAACCCTGAGTCAGATGGCCAAATGCCTGATCCTTGAAAGTAAGTTGCCAAAGGAGTTATGGACCTATGCCGTGAAAACAGCTGCAAAAATCAGGAACCGGTGCTATAACCCAAGGACTGGCAAGACTCCAATTGAGATTTTGACAGGAAGGAAACCGAATCTGAGTAACATGCACAAATTTGGGACAGTTTGCAATGCATACCTACAAAACAAGAAGTTTGATGCTCGCTGTGAAAGAGGTATATTTGTAGGATATGATGAGGAAAGTCCAGCTTATTTTGTGTATCTCCTTGAGAAAAATGAAGTAAAGAAAGTAAGATGTGTAAGATTCACTGAGAAATTTGAACAGGATCTGGGAGAGCATGATGACTATGTGCATGTGTACCCAAGGTCAAAATCACAGGAGGTGAATGAGCAGGTGGAAGAAAACAATAAAAAGGAAGGCAATGTACAAGAAGAGAGTGAAAGCCAAAAAAAAGGAAGAAGATATCCTCAGAGACAGAGGAATAAGCCAAAACAACTAGAAGATTACGATGAAGGAGACAACGACGATGAAGGTGCCAAGAGTATGGTGCATTTTTGCTACAAGGTTGCTGACGTCCCACAAACGTACAAGGATGCAATCTTATCAAAGGACTCTCACTCTTGGAAAAGGGCCATGGAAGAAGAAATTCAAGCTTTGAAGGATAACGACACATACGAGTTAACCCTATTACCAGAAGGAAGAACAGTGGTAAGAGGAAAGTGGGTGTATACAGTAAAGAACAGTCATGACAGTGAAAGATTCAAAGCCAGGTATGTAGCAAAAGGGTATTCTCAGGTGCAAGGTATTGACTTTCAAGAAACATTTTCACCAACAACCAAACTCACATCTATTAGAATGTTGATGCAGTTTGCAGTTCAGAACAATATGACTGTTGGTCAGATGGATGTAAAGACTGCCTACCTGAATGCTGATATAGACTGTGAAATTTTTCTGGAACAGCCACAGGGTTTTGTTGTGACCAATGAGAAGGGGGAAGCACTTGTATGTAAACTTAAAAAATCATTGTATGGTCTTAAACAGAGTGGCAGAAATTGGTAAAATTTATTACACAAATGCTTGCTTGAGGAAGACTTTATTCAATCACAAGCTGATTATTGTCTGTACACAAAAATTAGGGAGGATTCATGCAGTATAATCTTATTTTGGGTAGATGATATCATTATTGTTGGTAGCAGTAGGACAGCACTGAACAGTACCAAGGAGTGTCTTAGTGATAAGTTCAAAATGAAGGATATGAGAAGGCTGAACTGGTTTTTAGGTATAGAATTTGTCTTTGGGGATGACTGTATCATGATGAACCAAAGGGAGCATTGTGAAAAAATGTTAACTAAGTTTAATATGATTGATTGCAAACCTAAGGCCATCCCATGTGATCCAGGCATTGTAAAGATGACAAATGATAATTCTAAAGAACTAGATGATCCCAAATTGTACAGAAAAATAGTTGGAAGTCTGATATATGTAATGACAGGCACAAGACCAGACATGCTATGTTGTCACAAAGTTATCTCAACACATGGCAAGACCAACACAAGCACACTTGGGCCTTGCTAAACATGTCCTGAGATATATCAAGGGTACACTTAATTATACTCTTAAGTTCTCTAAGTCGTGTCATCCATTGGAGCTTGTTGGGTTTTGTGATGCTGACTGGGGTGCATCAGAGGATAGGCGCAGCATTTCGGGATATACCTTCCAGCTAAGCAAGCATGGGCCATTAATATCATGGAAGAGTAAGAAACAAAATACAGTAGCTCTGTCAACATGTGAAGCAGAGTACATGGCCATAACAAATGCTATGCAGGAGGGTAATTTTCTAAGACAATTGTATTCTGATATGAATGGTTGTAACAAGGAGGCTGTGTTACTGTATGTGGACAATCAAGGGGCTCTAGCCTTAGCTAAAAATCCTGTCCACCATCAGAGGTCAAAACACATAGATATTAAGTATCACTTCATTCGCTCTGAAATAGAACAGGGTATCACTGATTTGAGATACATTCCCTCTGAAGAGAATATATCTGATATGTTCACCAAACCAGTTACAAAGAATAAGATGATTAAATTTGGTGTTGTAAAGGGGGAAACTTAAGTTTAAGAGGGGATGTTAAGGAATTAGTAAACTTCAGTTTCTTCGTTTTATTTATGATTATATGTACCATTATTATATTATGTTTTCTTTTGATATATATTTGTGGCCTAAAAATGTTTAGATCCGTACCCATTGATCAGAGGCTTGTAAACAACCATAGTAAAAAACGGAGCGCCGGGCATGACGGTATAATTGACCTTCCCTAAGTTACCTGATTATCCTCCATTATGAGCAGCAGAATCTCAACACCTAAAATGTTGCTTTCATTTTCTATATATGGACGTTGCAAGTTTACATCCTTCTTTCTTTCTTCCTAGAAAAATGTACGTATACCATAATATAATGTGTTTAATGTGTTTTTGTTCTGCCACACACACACACACACACACACACACACACACACACACACACACACACACACACACACACACACACACGTCACATTTCACTTCAATCTTATCATATAATGTAATTGTAAGTTAGTTGCCCTTCCCTCCATAGAGAATCATTGAGCGCATATCAATGTTATATATTTTTTCCTCTTATTTTTGTTGTAAATAATTTATATAGCTACTTACAAACTTAACTTTTCATTTACAATTCATTCTTCCA
>JAXIVD010001809.1:7500-10000 GCA_036785275.1 Cancer borealis
TTGACTGTTAGGTTGTATAGAATCATTTAAGGTTAAGCTGCTGCATGAGATTCAGTTCCGGTATCCATCAATGAAGATGCTCTCCAGAACGTCAGCCGGGCAAGTCCAACCCCCCACTGCGGTGCCCGACCACACTAGTTCCTCCACAGTAAACAGCTTAAGCATCACAAGCCCGGGCGGAGACTCCATCTGCCGACCAAGGGAATGCAAGGCCAGCACTGTACTAGCCAGGTTAGGTGATCAGAACCGAATGGAGAGGAAAGTTAGGAAAAGATTAAGAATGTTTAGTCTCTCTCTCTTAAGACGGTTAGGGATACAGGGAGGAATCTGCACCACACTTCACACCACACTACACCACACCACCACACTTACTCTGACAAACTTGAGCCTCTGGAGAATATTATCCTTCACGATCTGTTCTCTCTCTCGGATGTGATTGGAGATAATGTGTTCGGTCTCCTCCTGCAGCCTTCAATCACCTGTAAGAATGATTACCGTTACCTTACTGGGAACAAATTTGATTGATATATTTATTTCCTTTATTTATTTATTTATTTTTAATGTGTACGGGACTAGTGTACGCGCATAACACACACACTAGAGTCTGTTATCAATATATACCTCCAATAAAAACTGTGTGTATATAATGAGAAAGATATTAAGTGATAAAGAAATGTTTCAGAAATATTACTATAGGCTTAAAATTGTATAATAATGATGATGAATACCAGAAACAAAGGAGATATAACAGCAGCCTCTAACCGGATTATTTATTTTCTTTGAATTTTGATATATACTCCCAAGAAAACAATTTACTTATATGGGAAAGAGATGAAATGGTACATAAATTCTGCATAAATGTTAGTGTAAGTATAAAAATATGTATAACCGTAGCATATGAATAATTAAATATGGTTATGTTAAGTTAGGTTCAGTTACATAAGATTTGTACATTTTAATACCCAAACCCAAAATAACTCTAATTTGTAAACACTAACTTCCGGGTAATATAATGTAAAAATCTTATATAATCAAACCTAACTGAACATAACTATTTATTTTATTTTATTTCACCTTCTCGGTAGTTTCGTTCTTTCCCGAACCAACGCGCTCATGAGGTGTGAAGCCGTGTGCGTATTCTGCCACTGTACGTACATGGGCTGGCCAAGCTGTAGAGAGAGAGAGAGATTAATATCTATAAACATTTTCCTTCCTTCCTCTCTATATAAAAATATAAATAAATAAATAAATAAATAAATAAATAAAGTATAATAAAAATACAATGTTAATATAGTGTTTAATATTATAGTAATGATAAAATTGAGTCTATATTCGTGTTCTTTATCCTTGAAAATCTATATATATAAATTTTCATGAGATTCTGAAATGTGAAAATTTTCATAAAAATTCATAGGCAACAAACACCCTTAGATTTTTTTTAACACATCACGTTTTGTTTAATAACTCAAAAACTATGAGGTTTACGTAAGAGACTTATAGAATGGTAAATAAAGATCAAAAGACGCCCGTTATTTTGAGCCATAGTAGAATGTAATCGGAGTATTAGTAACTGAGAAAATAATATATTAGTTTTTTTGACAAAACTTCAACAAAACTTCAATTTCCTATTAAACTATAGGGTGTAATTTAAATCTGATTTCATCATTAGATAGACAACATCAAACTTAATACATTAACTTCTATATATTATTGCCGTAAAACAAATATTTTCCGAGTAAAATTGCAAAAACACATTCAACCAAATTTACGTGCGACAAAATTGAAAATCTACAATTGTTACAGAAACCTAAAAAATAACATAAATAACACATTCAACACACACACACATCCAAACACACACCTAAACACACTCAAACACCCACTTCCTACCCCAAAACACACCCAAACATCCAAAAAACACATTTACCTCTCAAAAAAACACAATTTTTACCCCCAAACACACCTAAACACCCTAAAAACTGCACACATACTTTAAAGCACATTCCTCACCCCTAAATACACATAAGAATACACATACAGTCATCCACATCCACATCCACAGACAACAATCAAAAAAATCAACTTAACCTAACCTTGTAATTAGGTATGTGTGCGTGTGTACGTTTAACTTAACTTAACCTAACCTTGTAAGTAGATATGTGTGCCTGTGTGTTTTTATGTATGTGTGTGTATATATATATATATATATAAATGTTTTGTTTAATGTAATATTTATATAACAATATTTTCCCTTCCCTTACCTTACCTTCCTACCTAACTAATTTATCTTCCTTCCTCCCTCCTTCTCTCCCTCCCATTTGTAGTATTAGATCTAGTATTTTTTACATATCAAACTATAATAATAATAATAATAATAATAGGTTTAAGACACTGTAGAAAAATATGGTAGACGATAGATGAGACGAGAGTAGAGGGAAACTGCGATAGAGAAAGAGAGCGAGCGGTAATATTATAACTAATATTTTTTACATATTAAACT
>JAXIVD010001809.1:15000-37500 GCA_036785275.1 Cancer borealis
CACTTTTCTTGAATTTAAATTTGTTGACCAAAATTGACCTGAAACCATTAATTTGTATAGAAGAAACGTTTTTCTCCCGTAGACTTTAACGGCGCCCAAGTCTCTCCCGCAGGGAGACACTTTTTATTAAAAAACTCGAAAAGTATGAGGTTAACGTAAAATGTGTATAGAGTCAATTAGATAGAGGAGAAAACGCTTGTTCTTTTGAGCTAAAGTATATTGAGATTCATTCTTAAACAACCGAAAAAATGTCAACTTGAAAATGTCACCCGTTGTCTTTGCAGCGGCCAACCCCTCTATAGAATTTTGGACTTATTTCGTCATTTTTTTTGTGTTCTATGGATTGTTTAGGGTTTGTTTAATATTAATATATCTTAATTTAGGGTGCTGTAAGGTTTGTTTATGTTTAATTATGGTGTATTGGGTATGTGAAAATAGTGATATTTTTGTCGTTTTTTTTCAGTTTTGATTTTTTTTTGGTTTGTTTATGGTTTTTATTGTGCTTAAATATGTTTTTACATGTTATTCAATGGTTTATAGTGGTTTAATGTCACTATTGTTGTTTATTTAAATTTTCGTATATTTTGAGTGTAAATGAATATCTTTTTATGAAATTAATGTAACTTGAATATGACAAATAGTTATGTTGAAGCTGATTAGGTATTCTATTCTATGTTTTGAAATATATATCAATGTTTGTCTCTGTCTCATAGACTCTGCCGGACCACTGACATCTGACGGGCCAGTGTAAGTACCAAAACATTTTAGTAATTCCTCGCCTTACCTCTTTATCCTCAGCCTTATAATTAACAGGCAAGGTAAAATAAAAAATCTAGTATATTTTACAATCATTAATTACTTGCGTTGTTAAGTAACTAGGTTTATTTTGATGTTTATTTACATATTGTAATGTTAATGTATTTTTTGCAATTTTCAGCAAAACTTTACCATACTTTCGCATAGCGTTGGGTTCATTGAATTTGTTATTTTTTTGTGTTTATTACGTATAATCAATAGTATTCTAAGGTTTATATTAATTGAGATATAGGGATAATGTTTTTTCAAAATTTTGGTTATTTTCGTAGTTTTTTCAGCTTGTACGGTTTTATTATCATTCATTGTGTGTCTGAAGAAATCTTTATATCTTAATCTATGGTTTAGATTAGGTTAACTAGATTATTAATGTATCGTTTCTATTTTTGCTATTTTAATTGGTATATTTTCTATTTATTTTTTTCATGCAGCTAATGTGACTTCAATATAAAAAATAGTTATGTAGAATCCCGTTAGGTATCATAATCTATTCTTTAAAGTATATATAACTGCTTCACGATGTGTAATAAAAATTCATATTTTCGTTTTATATATACGTCATCGAATACTACTTTTTTTCATTTTTCTAAACCATTAAAATTATTCATCATTCATTATTATTATGTTATTCATTAGATTTCCTTAAACAATCAGGTATAATAAAATATAAGGAACAGTCCTGGATTCCCGTCTTGAAAGGGACTGTTTTCTTGTTTACATCGGCCGCCGTGACACACACAACATAGAGACAGAAGGTTAGAGGTTTATGGGGCGGCCTCACCTTCACTTCTCCATAAACTGGATGTCATTCAAAACACAGCCATGCGTATAGCCCTGGGAGCTTTCAGGTCCTCCCCAGTCACAGCCCTTCAGGCAGAATCCTCCCTATCCTCACTGTCACACCGACGCTCCACCCTCCTTGTCCGCACCTACACCAAACTTGCATCCTCACCTAGCTGCCACGCCCTCCACTCCCTCCTCCTCCGACAGAGTAGGGCACCACTTCTTGGCCCCCTACCATATCAAGCCCACACACCATTTGTAGAAAGAGCCCTCTCCTTCTTTGCCTCCCTCCGGGTGACCCCCCCTGCTTAGAGATACGGCAGTCCTACCCCCTGGGGTCATCCGCTATTGGTACGGCAGTATGCCTTATTATTGAGCTGGTAAAGCATCTTTCTAGTTATGTTATGTTAGGTATGGTTTGGTTCGGTTATATAAGTTTTTTACCCCATAGCTAGGCAACTGCCGTATCTATATGGGACCACTGTAAGGATACGGCACTCATTATGGTTATAATAGGTTAGATTAGGTCCGGTTTGGTTCGGTTGAAATATAAAAAGCTTATATAACCGAACCTAACCGTACCTAACCGAACCTAACATAACTGGCTGCCGTACCCTGATTTGTACAGCTGCCGTACCTCTAATTACTGCCTACTTGTAATGTTGTTTTAAGCTGTTTTATATGCTGTTTAATGCTGTTATATATGCTGTTTTAATGCTACCTTACTAAACATGAAAGTCTTACTCAACAGATACATGAATTCGGGGAGTCAATACGTACATGAATTCAGGGAGTCAATACGTACATGAATTCTAGGAGTCAATACGTACATGAATTCTAGGAGTTGACTGTTAGGTTGTATAGAATCATTTAAACAAGAGATTTTAGAAAGAATTATATCTAGTACTTACGCGATGCAATGTTGTCAACTTGTGTCGATGAAAATGTTGCTGAAAGACGTCAACTCGGACTATTAGATAAATAATAATAATAATAATAATAACTAAGGTCAACAATAGTTCCCCAAGACTCTTATATAAAACACATTTCAACACAACCGCATTAATTACAGTGAAATATACGAGACACTACAATATAACCAGTGATAATCAACATTTTTACCAGTAACTCAAATTGATCACTACACCACAATATCTGTTATCATCATCCTGAGCAATACGAGGCAATACCAGCGCAGTACTTCTACGATATGTACCGTATTGAAGCAGAAGGAGTCGATAAAGGGTATAACACCAGCCAAGGGCGTTAAAATAATTTCTAAGCTCCGAACCTCTGTCCATGAAAAGATGGAGAATCTGCTATTGATGTGGGTGAGGGAGAAGGAGCTTGAGGGAGATACCGTGACGGAGGGTATCACCTGCGAGAAGGCACCAGCCATTTATTGCTTTACGTTCTCTTTTATTATGTTTTTATACAATATTTGTTATTTATAAATACATTTTTCTTATTTAAAAACACGTAACAAAAAATTGGGTGGTATTTTCTGGGCTGGAACGGATTAATGGCATTTCAATTAATGTCAACAGGGAGAATTGATTTGATATACCAGCAAATTGAGTTACGAGCTCGGTCACGGAACGGATTAAACTCGTAAGTCAAGGTTCCACTGTATATATAAATCTTTTTTTTTAGGTCATAGTGTATGGAACGTTTTGTAAAGTTGATACATACAGTATACATTATTTTCCAGCAGTTAACCTAATCAATAACATCAAGAATCAGGAAGGCCTATCAAAAACACAAGATTTGTCTGCAATTAAGCCAGATTTACCTGTTCAAACACTGCAAGACCTTGGGCACCTTAATGAAAATCTGGATTCTGACCCTAATCTTCAAGACATTATGGTAAGTGTATCAATTTGCCTTGCGGTGGATGTTCAATAATCCCACAACTGTAATCCCACAACTGTCTTAATTCTGTATTTATAAATTGATTAAAAAAAAATGGTAATGTACAGTTTGTGAATGAGAATATTAACCTTAATTCTTGTTGACAGAGGACCTTGGCACCCTGTTGGCACCCTGTTGGCACCCTGTTGGCACCCTGTTGGCACCCTTGATGACGGGTGTGAGGAGTGCCACGGGAACCACACTAACCTGTGTACAATTATAACTTAACCACTACCACTGCGGCCACCTATAACTCCTGTCCCTACAGGCTGCAACACCCTCAGGACTCACTATTTGTACGTATAGGAAGGTGTATGTATGTGTGTGTGTGTGTGTGTGTGTGTCTTGTATAGAAGCACTTGTCTTTGGAGGTCATCCCGCCTGACGTAGGGAAGGCCAGGGGTGTCAAGCTGCCTCATCACTATGTTGTTTCCTTTGCCCAAACACCCTGATATTTTCCTGCTAACTGGTGGTTGGTTTCCAGGGTGAGCTGTGGTTGGCAGGCAGCTATTGGGTCCAAGGTCCTGACCACCATCAAGACTCTCTGTCCTCGGGGCCAGAATCCATCACCACTTATATCCACCCGGGCCACTACTGCTGCTACAATTTGCTGCTACTACTACTACTGCTGCTACTACTACTTCTACTCATCAAGCAGTGAGGCGTGGTCATCTTGCTTCTCCTATGATATGGTAATAATGTTTGTCTGTCGATTATTGTTCACCTTGACATCCTCCCTCCCTCCCTCCCTCCCTTAACCTTCCCTCTTGTCCTCAGGTGTGATGGCAGAGTTGACTTGGCGTTCCCAGGGCGTGTGTGTGTGTGTGTAGCTCCATACACATGTACACCAGCAACTTACACGGCAGGAACGACATTGTGGGTGCCGGCCGATGGGTGCCAAGCGGTGTGGCACTGACCAAAGACCACTGGAAGATTTTTATATTATTATTTATTTTGGGCTAATGTCCTTATTTTCATGTACTTGTGCAGTCTTAACCTTATATCTAATTGTGTAAATATGAAAATAAACAGGAAAATGTGTGTGTGTGTGTGTGTGTGTGTGTGTGTGTGTATTTTAAGTTACATCTTTTATAATATAGTTTTGGGTTCAAAAGAAAAGATTATGTTGAAATATTTTGTACTTTTTATTGTTATTAAAGACAGATACAGAGTTGTAACCACACACACACACACACACACACACACACACACACACACACACATATATACAAGGTGGAGGACTGTGGTGTCTTGATTGTGGTGTTAACATCCTGTGGGGGACATCCTGTGGGTCTGTGGTATGTATGTATATATATATATATATATATATATATATATATATATATATATATATATATATATATATATATATATATATATATATATGTGTGTGTGTGTGTGTGTGTGTCTATGGTGAGTCCTGGATCCTATGGTTGGTCTTGAGTGGTTCATCTTGATCCTATGGTTGGTTAACATCCTGGATTGTATGGTTCTCCTGGATCCTATGGTTGGTCTTGAGTGGTTCATCTTGATCCTATGGTTCTGTATCCTATGGTTGGTTAACATCCTGGATTGTATGGTTCTCCTGGATCCTATGGTTGGTCTTGAGTGGTTCATCTTGATCCTATGGTTCTGTATCCTATGGTTGGTTAACATCCTGGATTGTATGGTTCTCCTGGATCCTATGGTTGGTCTTGACTGGTTGGTTAATATCCTGTAGACACCATCCTGTCTCCTCTGGGTGACATCCTGTTGGTAAAGAATAAGTAGTGATGACATCTACCTGTGTATCTATATTATACAACTTTCTTCATAATAAAACCATACATTATTATTAATTATTATTATTATTATTATTATACCTGCACCTGCTGCAGTCCAATCTTGATCACCATGTTCCACACACCTGAGACAGGTGGCCGTCAGCCCGGGACAACACACACAGCCTCAGGTAGGAGGCCATGTGGGGGACGCAACCCTGAAACAACAACATTGTATTTTAGTATATGGACACGCACACACACACGCACACAAGATGTAAATTCAATGATTATTCCTTTCCTCCCTCTCTCCCCCTCCTTCCTTCCCATCTCCTTCCTTTCCTCCCTCCCTCTCTCCCCCTCCTTCCTTCCTGCAGTAACATTTTTTAAGGTAGATATTGCTTGCTAAACATGAAAGGCTTACTCAATACGTACATGAATTCTAGGAGTCAATACGTACATGAATTCTAGGAGTCAATACGTACATGAATTCTAGGAGTCAATACGTTAAATGAATTCTAGGAGTCAATACGTACATGAATTCTAGGAGTCAATACGTACATGAATTCTAGGAGTCATACGTACATGAATTCTAGGAGTCAATACGTACATGAACCCCCCACTGCGGTGCCCAACCACACTAGTTCCTCCACAGTAAACAGCTTAAGCATCACAAGCCCGGGCGGAGACTCCATCTGCCGACCAAGGGAATGCAAAGCCAGGGCGTTACCACTGTACTAGCCAGGAGCCGCGATGCAATTTTTTCTTCTCTCCCGGAGGTTTTGTCAACTTGTGTCAATGAAAATGTTGATGAAAGACGTCAACTCGGCCTGTAATATAAAAATCAATAAAGTAACACACCTACACACACACACACAGACACACACTTGACAGAAGGAAAGCGACTGGACCTGATGGAGTTTCAAACTGGGTGCTCAGAGAGTGTAGTTTTCAATTGTCGGAGAGGATTTGTGAACTAATAAACACCTCATTGGAAAAAGGTAGAGTCCCACAGGACTGGAAGAGGGCAGACATAGTTTTAAACTCTACAACTTTGTCTCAATACATATTTGCCTAAGACTAATAATTACGGAGTAAAATGACATTTTCAACCTTAATTTTGGTCATTTTTAAGGTGAAATTAATAAAAAATAAATATTTCCCTCACATAAACGGGAAAGAGCATATGAATTGAAGTTGTAAATCTTCAATAAATAATAATAAGCGATATGGAGACACTTTTCTTGAATTGAAATTTGTTGACCAAAATTGACCTGAAACCATTAATTTGTATAGGAGAAACATTTTTCTCCCGTAGCTTTGGACAAGGTGCCGCACAGACGACTAACGTGGAAGCTGAAACATGAAGGAGGAATAGGAGGACCAATATTAAAATGGATGGAAGACTTTTTATGTAATAGAGAAATAAGAACAGTAATCCGGAATATTAAATCAAGCTGGAAGAAAGTGATAAGCTGAGTTCCGCAAGGCTGTGTCCTGGCACCAATTGATGCCAAGATAATAAGGAGAGTGACAAACCAGGAAGACTGTATTGCCCTACAATTAAATCCTGATAAAATAGATGAATTAAAACCTTATATAACTCTTAATGAAACTTAAAAATTGACTCCAAATAGGAATAAAATAAAAACATCTATTAGTGCATTAATCTGTCACCTGCAGACAGCTTCCTCGGAGGACAGATTACACTTGCTATCCATCCAATATTCCTGGACCCAGCGAGGCAACTTATTCCCTGCCGGGCATTATTTAATTTCACCTTCTCGGTAGTATCGTTCTTTTCCGAACCAACGCCCTCATGAGGTGTGAAGCCGTGTGTGTATTCTGCCACTGTACGTACATGGGCTGGCCAAGCTGTAGAGAGAGAGAGAGAGATTAATATCTATAAACATTTTCCTTCCTTCCTCTCTATATAAAAATATAAATAAATAAATAAATAAATAAATAAATAATAATAAAAATACAATGTTAATATAGTGTTTAATATTATAGTAATGATAAAATTGAGTCTATATTCGTGTTCTTTATCCTTGAAAATCTATATATATAAATTTTCATGAGATTCTGAAATGTGAAAATTTTCATAAAAATTCATAGGCAACACCCTTAGATTTTTTTTAACACATCACGTTTTGTTTAATAACTCAAAAACTATGAGGTTTACGTAAGAGACTTATAGAATGGTAAATAAATATCAAAAGACGCCCGTTATTTTGAGCCATAGTAGAATGTAATCGGAGTATTAGTAATTGAGAAAATAATATATTCGTTTTTTTGACAAAATTCCAACAAAACTTCAATTTCCTATTAAACTATAAGGTGAAATTTAAATCAGATTTAATCATTAAATAGACAACATCAAACCTAATACATTAACTTCTATATATTATTGCTGTAAAACAAATATTTTCCGAGTAAAATTGCAAAAACACATTCAACCAAATTTACGTGCAAATATTTTGAGCGACAAAATTGAAAATCTACAATTGTTACAGAAACCTGAAAAGTAACATAAATAACACACTCAACACACACACACACATCCAAACACACAACTAAACACACTCAAACACCCACTTTCTACCCCAAAACACACCCAAACATCTCAAAAAACACATTTATCCCTCAAATAAACACAATTTTTACCCCCAAACACATCTAAACACCCCAAAAACTGCACACATACTTAAAAGCATATTCCTCACTCCTAAATACACATAAGAATACACATACAGTCATCCACATCCATATCCACAGACAACAATCAAAAAAATTAACTTAACCTAACCTTGTAATTAGGTATATGTGCGTGTGTGTACGTTTAACTTAATTTAATCTAACCTTGTAAGTAGATATGTGTGCCTGTGTGTTTTTATGTATGTGTGTATATATATATATATATAAATGTTTTGTTTAATGTAATATTTATATAACAATATTTTCCCTTCCCTTACCTTACCTTCCTACCTAACTAATTTACCTTCCTTCCTCCCTCCTTCTCTCCCTCCCATTTGTAGTATTAGATCTAGTATTTTTTACATATCAAACTATAATAATAATAATAATAATAATAATAAGGTTTAAGACACTGTAGAAAAATATGGTAGATGAGACGAGAGTTGAGGGAAACTGCGATAGAGAAAGAGAGCGAGCGGTAATATTATAACTAATATTTTTTACATATTAAACTATACCTACAGCTTTTTCCTATTAATACAATGTTATGCCATATTGATACTACATATTTGACCGCTCAGCAAAGGTATAAAGCCATTAATAAGGTAAATAATGACGAGATAAAATAAGAATGCGACGGGAGAGAAAATGCGACGGAGAAAGAGAGCGACTTTTGGTGTCAAGCCTTTAGAAGTTAGTTATTGAAGTTATACATTAATTTTGTAATCTGTAATAACTAACACATACTCCCTAACGCATAAACTAACTTATAAACTAACTAACAGGAGGTCTAAATAAGTTAGTAAGTTAAATTTGGTAAAAGTTATAACAGGTAGTTTTTTTTATATATCACACTATATCTACGGCTTTGTCCTCCTAATAAAATGTTATGCCATATTATTACTATATATTTAATGCCTCAACAAAGGTCTAATGACATTAATAAGGTCAATATTGAGGAGATAATATACAGAGTACTCTCACCGTCCGCCATTACGTGACATAATCGAGCTGATGATGATGATGATGATGATGATCACCTGAATAAATCTTCCTCCATTTCGCCTGCTATTTCCGCCTCCTCTGCCCGCTTACCAGTCTAACGACCCTTGTTTTGGGGGCTGACAGGGCCTGGCAGGGTCCTGGGTAAGTAACGCTGCAGGGTGAATGGCTGAGGCGGCAGGAGAGAGTCCTTAAGATCACTTTTCCATTCACCTCTTCCTTCTTTGGCGGCCATCTTGTGGAGTTATGTCATATGGAGCTGATGATGATGATGATGGTATGTACACGGAGGGACTGCTAGACGTACGACTCATTGTTTCATAGTATTTTGAAATGTTGAACTCTTATTCAATATTACTAAACTAACAAATAATATTGATAAAATCTGACTCCACCATCGTGTTTATGATACATTAATGTATATTATAGGCAAGTAATATATACAGTAACATTATATATATAATAAGATAATTGAAGGGAAATGAGGTAAGTAATAATAATTTTTCTCATATGTTTTACTTAAACTCAATGTAACTTATTTAATTTTACTCGCATGGAATTTTAAATCACTGATTCAAAATCTGCACACTTTTTTGGTCCCGATGGTATATAATAATTACTAATAAGAAAAACATTACGTTGTTAAAAAGCGCAGTATATATCTTGCATCCTACAGAGCCACACATCACAATTTTGTTAACATAAGGTGGTTAAAATGCCTTGTATATTATAATGATTGCAATCTGATGCCTGACGAGCTACTTAAATGTATTATAAGTATAGGATATATGTTTGTAACAAATTATATTTATCATTAATATAATATTTAACACTATTTCACTCTTGTTTTTTTTAATATTAATAATTATTACACACACACACACACACACACACACACACACACACACACACACACACACACACACCCACACACACACACACACACACACACACACACAATCTCTCTCTCTCTCTCTCTCTCTCTCTCTCTCTCTCTCTCTCTCTCTCTCTCTCTCTCTCTCTCTCTCTCTCTCTCTCTCTCTCTCTTATCTCTCTCTAACTCATTAAATATTTATCTTTTTTCACATATTTCTGGCTCTGTGTATTCGTCTCGTTCTGCTGATGTCACAGTTTTTTTTTCAATTTTTTTGGAATTTTTTTTTTACGAATGAGGGAAGAGGTAAATAGAGTTGATAAATGGAGGAAGAGAGAGAGAAACAGATAATAAAAGAAGAATTAACCCTTTAATGACCTTGAACTCCTGGACTCTAACTAAGATGCCAGCTAATATTTATCAACTTTAAACCTAATTATAACGAAATCACGTCAACTTTCTTGACTAAAACTGATATATATTTATAGTAACTAACATATATAAACGTAATGATACATTTGCAGGGATTCAATATCGCTATATATTAATAAATTTAACAATTTGTATAATTCGTCACTTGACAAATAACAACATTTTCTGTATTACGTGGCATTTAGAAAAACGAACAAAATATTCGATATTGAGTAGAAATGACAGGTTTTTGAGTGAAATACTGCATGAATATAAGAATATAAGAACATAACAACATAAGAAATGGAGACCTACTCCCTGATAGGCACATTGGCACTTACCTGTGAGGTTAAGACTGGTTTGAATTTATTAAATTTTACATTTACTCTATAGCAGCTGCCAGTTAGTTATATATGTATATCCATCTCTTTCTTCCTTTTTTTATTAATATATATGCCTTGTTCAGATTAACCATTGTTTAAATAGTATTACCTATGATATATTATTTAATTATGAAGTAAATTATTGTAGGGATAGGTTATATATGGTGATAATTAAAATAAAGAATAAAATTACAAGTTTAACATATTGTTGATGTTAACCCTTCTACTACGGAATTCCATTCATTGTATTCCTGGGAGTAACCCCGCAGACTTTTTATTGTTATTATTATACTAATCAACACGCACACACACACACACACACACACACACACACACACACCTCTTCACACCCCCACAAAACTCACACAAAACTCACAGACGACTCCTGGAAGAGGCTGCATACTTTATCTAACCTGCTTTCAAACTCACGTACTGATTCACGAGACAGAATCATGCAACGTCACAGGTAAGGTTATGTAACTTTTGTCCCGGTAGGTGCTGCCATCTTACGGTAGGCTGTCTACTAATCCTCGCTGTTCGTCCCTTTTGATCGTCAAGCGCTTCTAATATATATTTTTCAGGCGATCCCAGCCATGCACCTCAAGACATGACTGTGAGTCCACTTGTTTAGTTGTATATATGTTATTATGTATTGAGAATTAACCATGTTTGATGTTTTCAGATCTTGGCGACCACAGGAAAAAACGCTTGGTGACCGCACTTGGTGTCGCGATCCCAGGCTACTACAACTACAACTACTGCTACTACTACTACTACTACTACTACTACTACTACAACTACTACTACTACAACATTCTACAAAACATTCTTGCTAAAATAATATCAATAGTATAATCTAAAATATATATTTGATGTTATTTTTAAAAACTTTAAAAATAATCTAAAACAATGTCCATTTAAAAATGAATTCTTATTGAGAGTAAATATGGCAGAATTCTTTCTAAAAACAGACTTAAAATATCTAGTTTGGATTAAAGCTGTATGGTGTTTTAACCATCCTAACCTAACCATTCTAACCTAACAATTCTAACCTAACCTTCCTAACTTAACCTTCCTAACTTAACCATCCTAACCTAACCATTCTAACCTAACAATTCTAACCTAACCTTCCTAACTTAACCTTCCTAACTTAACCATCCTAACCTAACCATTCTAACCTAACAATTCTAACCTAACCTGGAGGGAATAAAAATGTATGAGTAAAAAAACAATAAAATATAAGAAAATATATATATACAAGCTTATAATATTGATTCTTTAGTGGTTAGATAAAATAAAAATAAATAGATAAGCCCGTGTGTGTGTGTGTGTGTGTGTGTGTGTGTGTGTGTGTGTGTGTGTGTACTCTTGCAGTGGCTGGAATGGTTCAAGATCATCTCTCCACCCAGTACATACACACACATGCATACATACATACATACAAACATACATTCAGGGAAGAAGGAAGAGGAGGAAGGAGAGAGTGAGAAGAAGTTGGAGGAGGAGGAGGAGGTGGAGGAGGAGGAGGTGGAGGAGGAGGTGGGTGGATGGTCTGCTTCGAGGGTAATATCCACTTACTGCAAGAAGTCACAATCAAACTCACGTAAATATATATCTGTCGTGTATTCATTCTATCTATAAGTAATGATAATATAGTAATCTCTCTCTCTCTCTCTCTCTCTCTCTCTCTCTCTCTCTCTCTCTCTCTCTCTCTGTATGTCTGTATGTCTGTATGTCTGTACACATATACACACATCTATAAGCTGAGAGGTGAATACATGTCAATAATTCTTCACCTATCTATCTGTCTCTCTGTCTGTCTGTCTGTCTCTCTGTCTGTCTGTCTGTCTGTCTGTTGAGGTAATTAATCACATTTACATACTTCTAAATTAACAAATCAAGTATTAATTAAAGTGATTTCCTTAGAGTTGGCAGGGACAGGGACAGGGGAAGAGGCAGGGGAAGGGGAAGGGGAAGGATGTCAAGCAGGGGAGCTATGGAGGTTCCTGTCCCTTGCTACAGAAGGAAGAAGAATTAATTGCATTACATTTTGTAGGGATTCCCAGGTGAGTCTCCTGTGTGTGTGTGTGTGTGTGTGTGTGTGTGTGTGTGTGTGTGTGTGTGTGTGTGTGTGTGTGTGTGTATGTGTGTGTGTCAGTCTTCCTGGTACAGTCTTATGGACATATCTGAATGAATTGAATCAGTTTTCTTCACCTTCTTATCAATTTTCTGTCATATTTGTATAACTGATAGTGATTTTTTGATGGATATCATTGTATTTGAAGCCTTAATGGGTGATGTGCATTACTTTACTTGTATTTACTTGTGTCAGTGTTTGGTGCTGGCTGTTTACGGTAATCCTTCCTTCACGGCCGAGCCTCAAGGGTTCCCGTGTGGAGGGAACGGAAGGAGAATTGCTGGACCCGAGGTGACGTCAACCCTTCCTAACCTAACCCAACCTAGCCTAACCTAACCTCATGTAAAGACCTTTGTGGTAGTGTTCCAAAGTCACCGAGGAATGGTGACCTCTCTTGACTGGCGACCTATGACCCCGCCTGACCCTTCCGTCCACGGCCCTGGATGACACTTTGAGGTTATGGCATGTGGATAGAAGAGACAAGTGTGTGTGTGTGTGTGTGTGTGTGTGTGTGTGTGTGTGTGTGTGTGTGTGTGTGTGTGTGTGTGTGTGTGTGTGTGTGTGTGTGTGTAATTTCTGTTTTTAATTTTTATTTATGGGTGTCATTAACCAACCTAATCAACAGAACACTTAGCAAGAGGAGGAATATTAACAGATAGACAATTTGGATTCAGAACAGGAAGAACATATATTACCACAGTAGCGTTCAACATTGTGTGGTTAACTGGCTTTACGCGCCAACATTCTTAACCATTATTTGTAGCGTACGAAGGGTAAATATTATTATTACGCAGAGTCGTCACACATTATACACGTCATACAAGGCAGCGTAGCAGTTGAAGAAGGAAATCATTGAAAAACATAACAGAGGAGTGTGTGTAATGGACTTAACAACACAATTATACCAAGATTTTTAGGGGATTACGACGGATTGATTATATTTCAATTAATCTTAGTCGGAAAAATTTATCCGTAAGACGAGTTAATCTGAAAATGAGGTCTGTCTCGGAACAATCAAATCAAACTCAATGTATTAATGTATTATGTTATAACTTAATTTTGAAAGCCTTATACTATAACTATTATATTATAAAGCGACTATCAGACACACACTCACTATAAGACATGTATTATATTATAACTTAATAATTATGAAGCATTTTCAAAACTATTACATTATAAACCAAAGAGTACACACACACTCACTATAATGATAATAATAATTTAATTAAGAAATCATTATAAAAACATTTATTACATTATAACTTAATTTTGAAACATTTTAATTAATACATTATAAAGCTAAGTTAGTCTCATTATAACACATTAATTACATAATTACAGGTGTTTAGTGTGACTAATTGATATAAACACAACCTTACCTATGAGTAATTAGCAAGTGATTAGTGTTTGTATTCACCTGAGTACTGAGTGAAGGTGTGGAACTAATTAACTTAACTAATTAATTATTATATTACCTGCTTGCTAGGCTGAGGGAGGGGGAGGGAAGTAAGATGTGCTGGGGGAGGGAGGTAAGGTGTGACAGACAGACAGACTGACAGAGCGAGCAAGGCAGACAGACAGACAGACAGACAGGCAGCAATATTAAACCTAACTCGCTATGACGTCACTGAATTCTTGATCTATTTTAACGTCTCCCACACCATTGGATTAGAGGAAATGTATATATAGTTATTTATTTATACATATTTATATATATTTATACATATTTATTTATGTGTACATATATTGAACCATACATAACTCTCTCACACACACACACACACATACACCTCTTCCTTCCTCCTATATTCTCTCCCTGTGTGTAAATATTGTTTCGTTGGTACAGAGAGGAGCGAGAGAGAGTCAAGCAGTGTGTTGGTGGCCGTGATGCAGGAACACAGGCGATCGAGACGGGACTTAAGCGTGAAAATGCCACATAAATTATTTAATCACAGGCGATACGAGAAACTTTTTGCCCCGTATAGACCCGTCAAGTCTCGTCAAGCCCCGGAAAACATTTTAAAAGCCTAAATATTAAGCTAAGTCTGTTCCTAGCATCTCGAATTGTAACTTTTTCCTCCTTATTCATTCCTAGCCATTTCATTCTTATCCATTCCATTCCAACCCATTTCTATTTCATCTTAACCCATTCCGACCAGTGTTCCGGCCTTGCCCCATCCCATCTTGCCTTGCCTTGTGTGTGTGTGTGTGTGTGTGTGCCCCGCCCCGCCCCGCCCCGCTTTTAACGACCACCACACAACTGATACCACGTCACCTCAACACCATGTCATCTGGTATTATTAATTAAACACATGCGTTGTGTAATGTATTAACTGTACTATATATTCACTTGTAAGGATGTGAAAGTCATATAATAAACAGTGTTAGGGTACGCGGGCGCTTGTATGCTTATGTAATGTGTATGATATAAGGTAGTGTTTAGATGAGGGCAGGATGCAGACAGGCGGTGCGCGCGGCGGGGCGGGGCGGGGCGGGGCAGGCAGGCAGTCACCCCACATTTGTCAGTAACCTCACTTGCCCAACGGACTCGTATAACCCCGCCAGACATATCCACAGATAGATATGATGATAAAATCTCATGAAAAGATAAAGATACGTGGATATAATCATGTATAACTTATATGCAGACCGTTTTGTGAAGCTGAAATCATCTCTTTAAGTCTGTCGTTTTTCCAAAATCTCATTTTTTCAAAGGACTCGTACAACCACGCGAGTCATACCAACAGATAGATATGATGCTAAAACGTTATGAAAAGTTAAAGATATATAGATATAATGCTGTATAGCTTAATTATAGGCCATTTTATGAAGCCAAAATCAACCTTTCCGTCAGTTTTCCTCATATTTCTGGCTTATTTTGAACTGATTCATTGCCCCAGTACACCAAAAAGTTGCGTTTTGTCATGATGTATATGTTTCAAGTCATTAAACTTAAGTTCCTAATGGTAAACAAGAGATATTCCACATTTTGTTAGTTGGAAGTGGGAGTAGGGAGATAGAGGAACTGACGGGGAGGGGTAAGCGAATGGGGGGCTGAGAGGGGGAGTAGGGGCAGGGATGCAGTGACGGGGAGGGGTAAGAAAATGGGGGGCTGAGAGGGGGAGTAGGGGCAGGGATGCAGTGACGGGGAGGGGTAAGAAAATGGGGGGGCTGAGAGGGGGAGTAGTGGCAGGGATGCAGTAACGGGGTGGGGTAAACAAATGGGGGGGCTGAGAGGGAGAGTAGTGGGAGGGATGCAGTGACGGGGTGGGGTAAGCGAATGGGGGGCTGAGAGGGGGAGTAGTGGCCGGGATGCAGTGACGGGGTGGGGTAAGCAAATGGGGGGTCTGAGAGGGGGAGTAGGGGCGGGGATGCAGTGACGGGGTGGGGTAAGCAAATGGGGGGGCTGAGAGGGAGAGTAGGGGAAGGGATGCAGTGACGGGGAGGGGTAAGAAAATGGGGGGCTGAGAGGGGGAGTAGGGGTGGCGAAGGAGTGACAGGGTGGGGTAAGCAATTGGGGGGTGAGAGGGAGAGTAGGGGTAGGGATGGAGTGACAGGGTGGGGGGGAGACAGACCTTCTTATCATCATTCGTCATAATATTTGTTTGTTATTAATTTCTCATTAACGACTCTGTTTTAAGACAATTTACACGAATACTTTTATGTGTATTTATTTAATATATTGCCATGAATTATAATTTTATCATATGAATTGTCTTTATTTCTTCGATATTTTAAATTTATCTAAATTGGACGTGTGTTTAAATGTTTCGACTTAACCATAATGAAATTGAAAAACAAACTGTATCTTTCAAGGCCAATAATTGCAAAGTTAATTACATTACATTAATACATTATAACAATACACATATAATGATCACCTCCATTTATATATCAAAGTGTTTAATAAGGCTGTGTAAGGTTTTGTGAACAGTCCTAAAAGAAACAATTTACTGATTCACTTGTCAGTTGCATATTTTTACTAATGTTCGCTTTGATCGATAAGACAATATACTTATTTCTATCGTAACATACAACTTTAACAGCTATTTACCAATTCATTGTCTTTCAAAAATTACTGTCAATTAGTAGTAAATAATTCATTGAATAGAAACATGTATAATTATAATGAGATTAGTGTTTGTTTTCCATCTGATCGACAGTAAAGCAACAAATTAACATCCCACAACTGTCACTCAATCCATCACCTAAAGCTTAGACTTGGACTTGGACTTGGGTTGGTGTCACTTATATATATATATATATATATATATATATATATATATATATATATATATATATATATATATATATATATATAAACAACACTGAATCACACAGGAATAAAAATAAAATTGTTCTCGCCGAGGCGAGACACGGGACTGATGCTCGGAGTTAATGAGGGAGACGCAACAAAACGCCTTTATTCTTAGCTAATATCAATGATTAATACTTCCTAATACATCTTAATAACACTTCATATTTATCTACATCCATTTCCATACTTTTAAAACGCATAACAATCCATTTTATATACAAATGTTCTCTTGACTGTGACGGCAAGACGGCGCACCAACGGCCGGCACCACCACCATCACCACCATCATTTCACACCCTTGACACAGCCCCGCGCTCCCCTGTACAACAACAAGAAAAAACGACAACAACTACAGGAAAACAACAAGAAACAACGACAAGAACAAAACGAAAACAACAAGAAAAGAAAGACATCAACTAGAAGAGTGAGTGAAACGTTCTGTATAATAATGTTCAGGTTGCATCTTTTTGCTGGTGATTATATCTTAAAAGTAATCGTTTTTTGACAATTTTTTTCACTGAGCTTATTGGATTTATAATGTTGTATTGATATCAATGTAGATTGTGTATTAATTTGGAGCATTTAGTATTATTGTTATGTACGTTTATTCAAAGACAAAATAATATTTTAAGATCGTTAAGTTTTGAATTGTATACAAATCACGTCTCAGTATATTTCTTTACGTAGACAGCTTTGTGTATCAATATCTTTACATTCTTATAATCTAATTAAGTTTTTTTTATCGTCCTAGACTCGATCTTAGCGTGTATATTGATTGATTATTAAGATATTAATGAAAGTATTTACAAACGACTTGGGCGCCGTTAAAGTCTACGGAGAAAAAACGTTTCTCCTATACAAATTAATGCTTACAGGTCAATTTTGATCAACAAATTTCAATTCAAGAAAACTGGCTCCATATAGCTTATTATGGTTTATTGAAGATGTACAACTTCAATTCATATGCTCTTTCCCGTTTATGTGACGGAAATATTTCTTTTATTATTTTCTATCCGGAAAATGACTAAAATTAAGGTTAAAAACGTCATTTTACTGCGTGATTATTAGTCTTAGGCAATAATGTATTGAGACAAAGTTGTAGGGTTTTAAAATGTCTATAAGATGCTGCAAAAATATTTCCAATATCTTTAATAGCATTCGAGAAAATGAGAAAAATAGTCATTTCTGTGGCAAAAAGGATGATACAGTTGACATTCTCTTTATATACTATAGCTCAAAAGCACAAGCATTTTCTGCTCTGTCCATGTGCCTGTGCCGGTCTGTCTGTCTGCCTGTGTGTGCGTGTATGTATGTGTGCTTATTGCGTAATTAGTTGACCTAAGCATTATTTTTACCAGAAATTATAAAGATCCATCAGGTAATTGACTTTGCAAACCTCGAGGCCTAAAATTACTTAAGCTTTTCCCTGCAGCAAGATAGAATAATTATCGTATGACTATTCCTTTCAACACAATTACTAACACTATTTAGTTTCCTTAATGTTACCTCTTTACGTTCTCTCACACCTCATCAGGACAAATTATTAGAATACCATTTTGAAACTGCATTCACCGAAATATAGGCACCAACTTCAGTTAGTAGACTTATTGGTCATGTCTATAGCTTAGTGAGTTGGCGTCTATTATTAAGTCTCTAAATTTTTTTTAAAAGCGCAGTATATATCTTGCATCCAACAGAGCCACACATCACAATTTTGTTAACATAAGGTGGTTAAAATGCCTTGTATATTATAATGATTGCAATCTGATGCCTGACGAGCTACTTAAATGTATTATAAGTATAGGATATATGTTTGTAACAAATTATATTTATCATTAATATAATATTTAACACTATTTCACTCTTGTATTTTTTAATAATAATAATTATTACACACACACACACAAACACACACACACACACACACACACACACACACACACACACACACACACACACACACACACACACACACACACACACACACACACACACACACAGACACACACACACACACACACACACACACACACACACACACACACACACACACACACACACACACACACACACACACACACAAACACACACACACAATCTCTCTCTCTCTCTCTCTCTCTCTCTCTCTCTCTCTCTCTCTCTCTCTCTCTCTCTCTCTCTCTCTCTCTCTCTATCTATCTATCTTTATCGCTCTCTAACTCATTAAATATTTATCTTTTTTCACATATTTCTGGCTCTGTGTATTCGTCTCGTTCTGCTGATGTCACAGTTTTTTTTTCAAATTTTTTTGAATTTTTTTTTTTACGAATGAGGGAAGAGTTAAATAGAGGTTATAAATGGAGGAAGAGAGAGAGAAACAGATAATAAAAGAAGAATTAACCCTTTAATGACCTTGAACTCCTCGACTCTAACTAAGATGCCAGCTAATATTTATCAACTTTAAACCTAATTATAACGAAATCACCTAAACTTTCTTGACTAAAACTGATATATATTTATAGTAACTAACATATATAAACGTAATGATACATTTGCAGGGATTCAATATCGCTATATATTAATATATTTAACAATTTGTATAATTCGTCACTTGACAAATAAACACTGTCTTCTTTACAGGGTCTGGCAACAAGCGGGAGGCTTTTTAAACATATTTTTGTTGTGCCTTAGCCAGTACCCTTTTAATGTAGAAAAATCACAGGCTTCGTTCCACATAAAACACCTTGATTTACACACTAACAAGACTCAGTTACTACATCTTTGTTATTCTGTGTTATGTAACTATTCCAATATATATATATATATATATATATATATATATATATATATATATATATATATATATATATATATATATATATATTTATATTGTGTGTGTGTATATATATATATATATATATATATATATATATATATATATATATATATATATATATATATATATATATATATATATATCTCCGCAGTTGCCATCATACGCCCTCGTATCTATCAGTTAATGGGATTCCGTCGGCTCACCACAGATTCCTAGCATTTTCTCCATCGACCACTACATAAGTAAGCTGGTTAACTCTCTCATCGCTACTGTGAATAACTTTTGTATATATGTACCTAGTGTAGGGTATATTTGATCTTACTGCCGTTATCTCCTCTGCAGGGGCGTGTGCTAATGATATCTGTATCTTGCACACCGGAGGCGTATCAAATCAGGAGATTCAGAGCTGGTTGAGGATTCTACGTTTGAACTTTGCACTGTCTGTTAGCATCGGAGGGAGCGTGACGGGTGAGTGTGGGTGAGGCGCTTTATATAAGACTATATTTTATTCAGACTTTTAGTTTTGGTTTTGTCACTTGGTTTCTCACTATTACATTTTTTCTAAGACTATATATTTTTTTCTACAGTGATCAACCCTACTCCCACCATCACTGATCCATTCCCAGGCCACTCCGCAACCAGGGACTTTGAACATTGCGATACTACCACCACTATCACACCATCTTGCATTCCCAGCACCGTAACTACCACAGTCACCTCAACCACCTCGTTCACCACTACAGTAACGACAAGATTCATCATCACTACCACTACCACTGTTATTTCAACCAAAAAGAAAATGCTTGTGCTTTTGGGCTATAGTATATTTGAGCTATAGTATATAAAGAGAATGTCAACTGTATCATCCATCCTTTTTGCCACAGAAATGACAATTTTTCTAATTTTCTCGAATGCTATTAAAGATATTGGAAATATTTTTGCAGCATCTTATAGACATTTTAAAACCCTACAACTTTGTCTCAATACATTATTGCCTAAGACTAATAATCACGCAGTAAAATGACGTTTTTAACCTTAATTTTAGTCATTTTCCGGTTAGAAAATAATAAAAGAAATATTTCCGTCACATAAACGGGAAAGAGCATATGAATTGAAGTTGTACATCTTCAATAAACCATAATAAGCTATATGGAGCCAGTTTTCTTGAATTGAAATTTGTTGATCAAAATTGACCTGTAAGCATTAATTTGTATGAGAAACGTTTTTTCTCCGTAGACTTTAACGGCGCCCAAGTCTCTCCCGCAGGGAGACACTTTCTACTAAATAACTCGAAAAGTATGAGGTTAACGTAAAAGATGTATAGAGTCAATTAGATAGAGCAGAAAACGCTTGTTCTAATGAGCTATAGTATATTGAGTTTGGTTTCTAAACAACCGAGAAATTTTTCCTCTTCTTCCTTTTCTTCTTGTGACCTGTTCAGTTTGGTGGTGGGGGAGATTGGCTTTGCAGCTGCATCCTCTTTTCAGTATTTTGGACTTATTTTGTCATTTTTTTTGCGTTCTATGGATTGTTTACGGTTTGTTTATTATTAATATATCTTAATTTAGGGTGCTGTAAGGTTTGTTTATGTTTAATTATGGTGTATTGGATATGTGAAAATAGTGATATTTTTGTCCTTTTTTTTGAGTTTTGATTTTTTTTGGGTTTGTTCATGGTTTTTATTGTGCTTAAATATGTTTTTACATATTATTCAATGGTTTATAGTGGTTTAATGTCACTATTATTGTTTATTTACATTTTCGCATATTTTGAGTGTAAATGAATATCTTTTTATGAAATTAGTGTAACTTGAATATGACAAATAGTTATGTTGAAGCTGATTAGGTATTCTAGTCTTTGTTTTGAAATATATATCATTGTTTATCTCTGTCTCATAGACTCTGCCGGACCACTGACATCTGACGGGCCAGTGTAAGTACCAAAACATTTGATCAATTCCTCGCCTTACCTCTTTATCCTCAGCCTTATAATTAACAGGCAAGGTCAAATAAAAAATCTAGTATATTTTACAATCATTAATTACTTGCGTTGTTAAGTAACTAGGTTTATTTTGATGTTTGTTTACATATTGTAATGTTAATGTATTTTTTGCAATTCTTGGCAAAACTTGACCATACTTTCGCATAGCGTTGAGTTCATTGAATTTGCTATTTTTTTGTGTTTATTACGTATAATCAATAGTATTCTAAGGTTTATATTAGTTGAGATATAGGGATAATGTTTTTTCAAAAATTTGGTTATTTTCGTAGTTTTTTCAGCTTGTACGGTTTTATTATCATTCATTGTGTGTCTGAATAATTCTTTATATCTTAATCTATGGTTTAGATTGGGTTAACTTGATTATTGTTGTTTGTTTGCTAAATTTGCACTTTTAATTGGTATATTTTCTATTTATTTTTTTCATGAAGTTAATGTGATTTCAATATAAAAAATAGTTATGTAGAATCTCGTTAGGTATCATAATCTATTCTTTAAAGTATATATAACTGCTTCACGATGTGTACTAAAAATTCATATTTTCGTTTTATATATACGTCATCGAATACTACTTTTTTTCATTTTTCTAAACCAT